>CAUYPK010039685.1:0-19370 GCA_963574355.1 Loris lydekkerianus | reverse complement strand
GGGGTCCAGAAGTCCCTTGCTGGCTCCCTGTATCCTCAAAGGGATGATCATAGGCAGATCCCACCGGCCAGAGATGTCTGGAGTCTTGTCTCCCCAGACTCGCCGTGCCCAGTTACAGGGAAGCTGTTACTCAGCCGCCATCTTTAATCCAGTCGCCTGTTCACAGTTTTGCAACCCAATAAAACCATTGCATAAATTTTGGAACACTCATAATCTAAAATCTGGAAATATTCTTGCCTAATTTCTGAAGTAATGATTGAAACACTGGCATAGAAACAGACAGATTAGCTCAGCTAATAGTACATAATAGTACCCTGTAATAGTACAATAATATTACACTGTAATAGTACTATTACACTATTGTACTATTACATAATAGTACACTGTAATAGTACAGTAATATTACACTGTAATAGTACAGCTCAGGTAATAGTACATAATAGTACACTGTAATAGTACAGTGGTTATGGCATGGCCCACATGCACCAAGGCTGGTGGGTTCAAACCTGGCCCAGGCCTGCTAAACTACAATGACAACTGCAACAAGAACAAAAAAACAGCTGGGGGTTGTCCGGGGCGCCTGTAGACTCAGCTACTTGGGAGGCAGAGGCAAGAGAATCACTTAAGCCCAAAAGTTTGAGGTTGCTGTGAGCCACGGCACTCTACAGAGAGTGACATACTGAGACTCTGTCTCCAAAAAACAAACAAAAAAAGAAACAGATAGACCAATGGAAAAGAACAGAGAACCCAGAAGTCATTTTTGACAAAGACACAAAAAAGATACATTAGTGAAAGGACAGTCTCTTAAAAAATGGTGCTGAGAAAACTGGATATCCATGAGTGCAAAAATGAAACTAGACCTCTAGCTCTCACCATATGTAAAAATCAAATCAAAATGGCTTGAAGACTTACATGTGGACCTGAAACTATGAAACTACCAGAAGAAAACAATGCAGAAATGCTGCAGGATATCGGTCTGGGCAAAGATTTTTTGGATAAGACCTCAAAAGCACAGGCAGCAAAAACAAAACTTCACAAATGGAATTACATGAAGCTAAAAAGCTTCTGCACAGCAAAGGGAACAATCAACAAAGTGAAGATACAGGCAACAGAATGGGCAAAAATATTTGCAAACTGTCTATCTGACAAGGGATTAATAATCAGACTATATAAGGAGCTCAAACTCAATAGCAAAAAAAAAAAAAACCATAAGTAATCTGATCAAAAAATGGCAAAAGATAAACATTTCTTTTTCTTTTTTTTTATTAATCATAGCTGTGTACATTAATGCAATCGTGGGGTACAATGTGCTGGTTTTATATGCAATTTGAAATATTTTCACCAAACTGGTTAACATAGCCTTCGTGGAAGATAAACATTTCTTAAAAGAAGACATATAAAAGGCCAACAGGCATATGAAAAAGTGCCCAACATCACTAATCACCGGGGAAATGCAAATCCAAAATAATTATGTTTAAAAGTGATGTTTAGATGCTGGCCAGGATGTGGAGGAAGGGGAACCCTCATATGCTGTTGGTAGAATACAATATGAGGTTGCTCAGAAAACTGAAAACAAGGGTGGTGCCTGTGGCTCAGAGGAGTAGGGCGCCGGCCCCATATGCCAGAGGTGGTGGGTTCAAACCCAGCCCTGGCCCAAAATTGCAAAAACAAACAAACAAATAAACAACCCCCCCCAAAAAAATAGAACTACCATATGACCCTGGGTATGTATCCAAAAGAAAGGAAATCAGCATATCACAGAGGTATCTGTACTCCTATGTTTATTGCACTTTATTCACAACAGCCAAGGTATGGAAGTGACCCCAAGTGTTCTTCAATGGATGAATGGACAAAGAAAATGTGACATACAGAGGGTGCCAAAAATGTATACACATTTTAAGAAAGGAAAAATTGTACAAAAATTGTAATTCTTAATATATAAGGATAACAAAAGATGAATACAAGTTATTTTGAGCTTCTCTTGTAATTGTAGAAGTCAAGTGTTACTTGAGTATTATAAAGCTAAGACAGTTTTTTCTTTTCTTAAAATGTGTATGTTTTTTTTTTTTTTTTTTTTTGAGACAGAGCGGCACTATGTCACCCTAGGAAGAGTGCCTTAGCATCACAGCTCACAGCAACCTCAAACTCTTGGGCTTAGACAATCCTCTTGCCTCAGCCTCCCGAGTAGCTGGGACTACAGGCACCCACCACAATGCCCGGCTATTTTTCTGTTGCAGTTGTCATTGTTGCTTAGCTGGCCCGGTCTGAGTTTGAACCTGCCAGCCGTGGTGTATGTGGCCGGCACCGTAACCACTGCGCTATGGGCGCTGAGCCAAACTGCGTATGCTTTTTCTCACCCTTTGTATATACACAATTGAATACTACTCAGCCACATAAAAGAATGAAATTCTAGCATTTGCAGCAACATGGATAAAAGTAGAGGAAATTACATTAAGTGGAATATTCCAGGATCAAAAATATAAGTATTGCATTTTCTTACTCCTACATGAGAGCTTAAAAAATTGATCTCACAGAGATAGTGAGAATGGTGGTTACCAAAGCCTGGAAAGGGTATGGGTGGGGAGATAGAGTTTTTTTAATGGGTACAAACATACAGTTAGAAGGAATAAGTTCTAATGTTTGATAGAACAGTAGGGCAGCTATAATTAATAAGAAATGTATATTTCAGGGGCTGGGCTTGCTGACTCACGCCTATAATCCTAGCACTCTGGGAGGTCAACCTGGGTGGATTGCCTGAGCTCCCAAGTTCGAGACTAGCCTGAGCAAGAATGAGACCCCATCTCTAAAAATAGCTGGGGGCAGCACCTGTGGCTCAAAGGAGTAGGGCGCCGGCCCCATATGCTTGAGGTGGTGGGTTCAAACCCAGCCCTGGCAAAAAAAGAAAAAAAAAAAACTGTAAAAATAGTCAAGTGTTGCAGCAGGCACCTATAGTCCCAGCTACTTGGGAGGCTGAGGCAAGAAAATTGCTTAAGCCCAAGAGTTTGAGGTTGTTGTGAGCTGTGATGCCACAGCACTCTACGAAAGGCAACAAAGTGTGATTCTGTAAGAAAGAAAGAAACAAAAGGAAGGAAGGAAGGAAGGAAGGAAGGAAGGAAGGAAGGAAGGAAGGAAGGAAGGTTAGTTTCAAAACAACCAGAAGTGAAGATCCGGAATGTTCCCAACACAAAGAAATGATAAATGTTCGAGGTGATAGATACCCCATTTACCCAGATTTGATCATTACACATTGTATGCTTGTATCAAAACATCCCATATATCACATAAATACATACAACTATTATGTACCAATAAAAAATTTTACACATTTAATATTAACACTCTACGAAGCTGAGGCAGGAGGATTGCTGGGACCCAGGAGTTTAAGACCAGCCTGAACAAGAGCAAAACTGTCTCTACAAACAAAAGAAAAATTAGCCAGATGTGACAGGTACCTATTGTCCTACCTACTCAAGAGGCTGAGGCAGGAGGATAGCGTGAGCCCAGGAGTTCAATGTTACTATGAGCTAGGCTCAGGCCACAGCTACTGTGGGTGGCAGAGTAAGACGGTCTCAAAAAAACAAAAAGAAACCAATGAAACAATTGAGACACACATCTTATCTTAAACCAACATCAATATTTATTTATATCAATATTTTATTCAAACAAGTTTATATGGTGTACAAAGCCATGTAAAAAGTGAGTAATATTAAATTTAGATGTAATAAATCTATAAGATCACCTCTACCCCTTTAAACCCTCAAAATCAAAATTAATTAATGAGGCTGGTTGCAGTGGCTTACACCTATAATCCTAGCACTCTGGGTGGCCAAGGTGGGTGGATTGCTTGAGCTCATGAGTTTGAGACCAGCCTGAGTAAAAGTGAGACCTGGTCTCTACTAAAAATAGAAAAAGTGAGGCAAGAGGATTGCTTGAGCCCAAGAGTTGGAGGTTCCTGTGAGCTATGATGCCACAGCACTCTACCCAGGGCAACAGCTTGAGACTGTCTCAAAAAAAATTGATTAAAGAAAACCTGTCTAGAAGGGCAATCTCTGGACTTGATTTTATTATGGGAAGGACTGAAAACAGTATTGATTATCCCCTTTAAATGACTGAGCAGTAGCGAAGGTGATAGGAAACAGAAGATCTGTTCCTTTCTGGCTTTCATTCCAGAAAATGCACAGAATTTCAAGCATTTACAAAAGCAGTATGACTTAATCAAGCTGTAAATTAACTTAAAAATACCGCTGTGATTAGCAGCAGTCCCAGTTTTCTGCAATAACAAAAGCCGTGGTTCCCAACCTTGGCTACACAATTACAATGACTAGGGAGAGCTTTTTTAAAAATATAAATATAAATATTCAGAGTCACTCCAGACCAATTAAATTGGTATGCAAAAGTAAATGCTGGGCACCAGTAGTTTTTAAACACTGCTAGGCGATTCTAACAGCAGCCAGGGTTAAAAACCAATGGAGCAAATGTTTATCTCTCGTGCAAAGGATTAGAATACATTCTGCAATCATGTTTTTCCCTTGGGTCCTTTTCTGTCCTGGAGCTTATGGATTATGAAGGGTTTAGAAGTAAAATGTCACTTTGCCCTGCTTCAGTATAATGAAGAATTTCCTATATTACTATCAGAAAAGAAAAACTTTGCACCTTGTGATAAAACAAAATGGTTGGGTCATCTAACATTTTATTGTTTTATGAAAAACAATAAAACATTTTCCTTAAACCTGGACTCCCTATCAATTCTGTCCTTGGTTTTTGCTGTACTACATCTGAAGGTCTCTGATGACCTTTGTGAACTTGATAATTATGTGAGGCAGTTGCTATTTTCTACCATGAACAGACAAAGGCCAACTCAGATACCTTGGGAGTTTATTTTCTATTTTTTTCTTCAAATACGTGTGTATTTTTTTTGGCATGTACATACTCTCCTGCTCTCATTGCAGGTAAATTTCTCCTTTTCTAAATGCTTCTATGTTTGAGTATTTCTTCAACAAGAGGTTGAAGGTCCTGGGGGGTGGGGGTGGGAGCAGTGGCTCACACCTGTAATCCCAGCCTCTGGGAGGCCAACTCAGGTGGATTAAGCTTAAACTCAGGCATTTGAGACCAGCCTGAGCAAGAGCAAGACTCTGTCTCTATTAAAAATAGAAAAACTAGCTGCGTATTGTGGTGGATACCTTGTAGTCCCAACTACTTGGGAGGCTAAGACAAGAAGGTCTCTTCAGCCCAAGAATTTGAGGTTGCTGTGAGCTATGATGCCATAGCACTCTACCTAGGAGACAGAGTGAGAGTCTATCCTCAAAAATATCAATGTACGCAGCTATGATTTAATTTAAAAAAAAAAAATGGAAAAGATATCCCATTCTATGATATATTATAATTTCTTAAGCCATTCTTATCATTTGACAGGTTATTTTTAATTCTTTCACAATCATAAATAAAGTAGCACTAGACATCCCTATTCCAAAAAAAAAAAAAAAAAGAGTAAAAAAGAGTAAAGATCCAAAGAGTACTTGGCCACAGGAGTGGATACTCTCTTAGGGGCGGAATTATCTGTAAGTGATAGGGCAAGGACTTAGAAATGAGAGCCTACTCAGTTAGCCAGCCCATGGTGTTTGGAGCTATAACCCAAGATAAGTTATATCTTGGGTTGAACTGGGAGCTATAACCCAGTTCAACAATAAATGTGCCCTCTTGGCTATACTGAACAAATCCAAAAGTTGGTGCCACTCCTTTGCTGTGGGGGTTCTAAAGCCTTCTTAACCACATTAGCCTCAACCATGCTGAATGATTGTTATAAAACTTTAAATAAAAAATGACCCAAAGACATGTAAAAGTATTAGAAATGAGCAAACACAAGCACCAAAAGAGCTTAGCCACTCTACTTTCTGGATCTGGATCTGGATTGTAATAAGTTTTACTGGGCTCAGTGCCTGTGGCTCACGCAGCTAAGGTGCCAGCCACATACACCTGAGCTAATGGGTTTGAATCCAGCCCAGGCCAAACAATGACGGCTGCAACCAAAAAATAGCTGGGCATTGTGGCGGGCACCTGTAGTCCCAGCTACTTGGGAGGCTGAGGCAGGAGAATCGCTGGAGCCCAGGAGTTGGAGGTTGCTGTGAGCTGTCATGCCACAGCACTCTACCCAGGGTGACAGCTTGAGGCTCTGTCTCAAAAAAAAAAAACAGTTTTATTGGCTCTTCAGCTAATAGAAATTTTTTCATAGCGGATCTTAAAACAGAAAAACATAATCTTGGTGAAGGCAAAGATATCATCTATCTTCTCCTATTATATTTGCAGGGCTCTAAATGCTCAGTAAATATCTGTTAAGTGACTTAAATGCATGAATTAGGAAAATTTTCAGGTCCGCAGAGATAAGAGTTGTTATAATATCTCTTGCAAACTGGAAATCTTTTTTTTTTTTTTTTCTTTGTTTCTTTCTTTTTTTTTTTTTTTTGTAAAAGAGTCTCACTATGTAACACTGGAGTTGAATGCTGTGGCATCATAGTTCAATCACCTCCTCAAACTCTTGGGCTCAAGTGATCCTCTTGCCTCACCTTCCCAGAAGCTAGGACCACAGGTACCTGACACAATGTCAGACTAGTTTTTCTACTTTTTTTGTAGGGATGGAGTCTCACTCTAGCTCAGACTGGTCTCAAATTCTTGAGCTCAGGCAATTGACCCACCTCAGCCTCCCAGAGTGCTAGTACTACAGGTGTGAGCCACCACACCCAGCCAAACTGGGGATCTTCTTAGAGCTCACTCAAGTATAAACACTATTCTATTAGAACAAAAATTGATCTGGGCACAAGTAGCTCATGCCTGTAATTCAAGCACTTTGGGATGCCAAGACTAGAGGATCACTTGAGGCCAGGAGTTTGAAACCAGCCTCGGTAACACAGAGAGCCCTCATCTCTATAAAAAATAAAAACCTTAGCCAGGTAAGGTGGCACAGATTTGTCATCCCAACTACTCAAGAAGCTAAGGTGAAAAGATCACTTGAGCACAGGAGTCTGAGGTTATAGTGAGCTGTGACTGGACCATTTGCTATATTCCAGCCTAGGCAATAGAGCTAGACCCTGTCAAAAAAAAAAAAAGAAGAAGAAGAAGAAGAAGAAGAAGAATAGGAAGAGGAAGAGGAAGAGGAAGAGGAAGAAGAAGAAGAAGAAGAAGAGAGGAGATGAGAAGAGAAGAAAAAAGAAGGAAAGGAAGGAAGGAAAGGAGGAAGGGAGGGAGGAAGGAAGGAAGGAAGGAAGGAAACTGTCAGGTAGTTGCCTGACATAAGCTTTCTTTAAATTCATTTATTCAGTACGTGGAAGTTAATGAGCTGATTATAATGGGCCAGAAATTCTGCCTGGAGTTTGAAGCTGTCTTTTTTTTTTTTTTCCCCCTCATTTATCAGGTTTATTTTTCAATATCTGTTTCCCCTGTTAGAATGTCAGCTTCTTCTTTTTTTTTTTTTTTTTTCTTTTTTATTGTTTGGTATTCATTGAGGGTACAAAGAATTAGGTTACACTGATTTATTTGTTAGATAAAGTCCCTCTTATAATTGTATCCCACTGTTGTACTCATTTGCCACCTGAAAGAAAGACTCAGACCCCACTTTAGGTATCAATCAGATGGTGATTTATTACACCTGTGCAGGTGGGGCGCCGCCCAAGGGCAAACAGCCCTGAAGAGAAAAGCAGGTTGCCTTTTATACCTTTTTTGTTGCCATGCAAGCAAGCAAAAACAAAAGCAGAACGTGGCAGTTAGCCCAGGGGTGGGGTTACAGAATTGGCTTAGGGGGGCTTGGCACCGGTTACAGCGAGTCAGGGGGTTGTATTGTAGCAGCTGGCATGGGGACAACTTGGGGGATGCAGCACCTTGGGAACTTCACATAGGTAATTTATTTCACTATTGCTTAGCCATTCCAGGGGGTTCGGGTAATTTCTACTATTGTTTTACCTGTTGCTAGGAGTTCTTGGGAACTCAGGGAACTTCCTTGTTCTATTTCGAAACCTGTTCTCAGAATTAACCCAAGGGGGGGGGGGTGAGATGTGCGGGGACTCAAGCTGAGATAGTTAGGGGTCTTTAGGGGTCCTTTTGCTGGGTACTACACCACCCTCAAGAGGTGTGCCAACACCGTGACCCCCCCTTCTCCCCTCTCCCCACTTGCTTATTCCTTTACTCACCTACCCTTGTTTTAGCTTATCTTCTGCCTTCTGAAGCTTTTTTTTTTTTTTTTTTTTGCAGTTTTTGGCTAGGGCTGGGTTTAACCCTACACCTCCAGCATATGGGGGTGGTGCCTATTCCTTGAGCCACAGGCACTGCCCAGAAGCATTTTTTTTTTTTTTTTTTAAGAGACAGAGTCTTACTTTATTGCCCTTGGTAGAGTGTGTGACGTCACAGCTCACAGCAACCTCCAATTCCTGAGCTTAGGCGATTCTCTTGCCTCAGCCTCCTGAGTAGCTGGGACAACAGGTGTCACAATGCCCTGCTATTTTTTGTTGCAGTTTGGCCGGGGCTGGGTTCAAATCCACTAGCGTCCTACCCACTGAGCCACAGGTGTCGCCCCTTTTAAAATGCTTTTAAAAATGCTTCTCTATTCTCTTCCTATTGGCTGGTCTCTTCTGGAAAAACTGGATTAGGACAAAAATGTAAGTCAACTAATAAAAACATACCCCAAATTAAAAGCAGATTTACCATATAATTCAGCAATTCCACTGATAGTATATACCCCAAAAGAACTAAACACAGTCCTAAAGAGAGACGTGTACAAGCCACATTCCCAGCAGCCAAAAGGTGGCAGCAACCCAAGTGCCCAAGTGCCCATCCACAGATGAAGGGATAAACCAAATGTGGTATATACTTACAATGGAATATGATACAGCCTTTAAAAGGAAAGAAATTCTGACACTTGATACTACATGGCTGAAATGTGAAGACATCACACTAACCGATGAAGCCAGTATGAAGGACAAATATTGTATGATTCCACTTACATGAGTTCCTTAGAGTGGTCAAATTCATAAAAAGAGAAAGTATATTGGTTTCCAGGGGTTGGTAGGTGGGTAGAATGGGGAGGTTTTTCTTAGAGTCTCACTTTGTCACCTTCAGTAGAGTGCCATGGCGTCACAGCTCACAGCAACCTCAAACTCTTGGGCTTAAGTGATTCTCTTGCCTCAGTCTCCCAAGTAGCTGGGAGCCCACCACAATGCCTGGCTATTTCTATTTTTTGGTTGTAGTTGTCATTGTTGTTTGACAGGCCCAGACTGGACCCACCAGCTCTGGTGTATGTGGCTGGTGCCCTTGCTGCTACAGGCACCGGGCCGGGAGTTATTGTTGAGTGGGCACAGAGTTTGAATTTTGTAACATGAAAAATGTTCTATGGATGAGTGGTAGTTAGAGTTGCACAAGGTAAATGTAATTAATGCCATTAAACTGTACAATTAAAAATGGCTAAAATATATTACATATATTTTATCACAATTAAAATAAATAATTTTTAGAAGCACTTTATAATCTCAATAAGTTATTCAGAGCTTAAAAAGAACCCTCGTGCTATTCATGTCATCTAACAAAACTCAAAATATTTCTCCAGACCACCCATTAACTAACTCATAATTAATGAATCAAAGGCGAGCTACAGTAAGTTTAAAGACCAGATTTTAAATTTTGTGATTCAAAATCTAAGCTAAAGGGCAACACTCATAGCTCAGTGGGTAGGGCACTGGCAACATACACTACATACACTGAGGCTAGCGAGTTCGAACCCAGCCCTGGCCAGCTAAAACAACAATAACAACTACAACAACAACAACAACAAAATAGCTGGGTATTGTGGCGAGGGCCTGTAGTCCCAGCTACTTGGGAGGCTTGAGGCAAGAGACTTGCTTAAGCCCAAGAGTTTGAGGTTGCTGTGAGCTGTGATGCTACAGCACTCTACTGAGGGCGACACAGTGAAACTCTGTCTCAAAAAATAAAATAAAATAAAAAAGAAAAACAAAATCTAAGCTAAAGGAAGACATAAAAACAATATATGAAAATAGTCACAGTGCAAGAACTAATTTTTTCTGAAAGAAGAGAAATACTGTAGAAACTCTGTAAGTTGACCATCCAAGGGACTGTAACAAACGGGTCAACATATGGAGGTGATCAACGTAAGGAACTAGGCCTACTGTACAAATATGTGGTACATGAACTTAGGGAGATGGTCAAGGTAGGATGTGGTCAAATATGGAGATTCTAGTACAGATTAAAAAAAAAAGAAACAGAGGCCAAGACACAATTAAAATAACCCAGATTCCAAATAAGCAAAAACTGAGGGAGGTCATTACCACTAGGTCAGACTTGCAGGAAATGCTCAAAGCATCTGGAAGCAAGGGATGATAATCACCACCACGAAGACACATGAGCAGAATGTGTTTCTCACACAGGAGAAGGAAAAAGGAATCAAACTTATTACTGCAGAAAACCACCAAACATAAACAATAAGAGAGAAGAAAAGAAACAAAGGATATACAAAACAACCAGGAGACAGTTAACAAAATGACACAAGTTCTCACCTATCAGTAATAACCTTGAATATAAACAGACCAAACTCTTCACTTAAAAATCACAGACTGACTGAATAGATTTTTAAAAAGAAACTCCACCTATAAAGATACATATATTACGAAAGTGGAAGGATGGAAAAAGATACCCCACACATACAAAAACCAAAAGTAGGGATCAGCGCCTGTAGCTCAGCGGCTAGGGCACCAGCCACATACACCAGAGCTGACGGGTTCGAATCCAGCCCAGGCCTGCCAAACAATGATAACAACTATAACAACAAAATAGCCAGGTGTTGTGGCAGGCCCCTGTAGTCCCAGCTGTTTGGGAGGCTGAGGCAAGAGAATCACTTAAGCCCAAGAGTTGGAGGTTTCTGTGAGCTATGATGTCATGGCATGGTACCCAAGGGCAACAGCTTGAGACTCTATCTCAAAAACAAAAACAAATTAAAAGAAAACAAAAGTGGGCTTGGTGCCCATAGCACAGTGGTTACTTCACCAGCCACATACACCAAGACTGGCAGGTTCGAACCCAGCCTGGGCCAGCTAAACAATGACAACTGCAACAAAAAAATAGCCAGGCATTGTGGTGGGCGCCAGTAGTCCCAGCTGCTTGGGAGGCTGAGGCAAGAGAATTGCTTAAGCCCAAGAGTTGGAGGTTGCTGTGAACTGTGATGCCACAGCACTGTACTGAGGGTGACATAGTGTGAGACTATCTCAAAAAACAAAAAAAAAAGTGAACGGCAGCAGATAGATTCAGATAAAACAGACTTTACATCAAAAAACTTAAAAAAAAGGGGGGGGGGAGAGAAAATCATCACATAATGATAAAGAGAAAAGTGCACCATGTTGGGATTGCTGCTGGAGCTGGCGCTCAGGCTGGCATCTAGTTTGGGTCTAGTTTGGGGCTGGAATCCTGGTGAGAAGCCCTATCCCCACCAGCAGCCTCAGCAGCCACAAGTGGAACCTTCCCCATAATGTGCCCACCTGTATGAAGCAGCAGTTGGAGGCTGTGCAGTACCAATCTGATGGGGCATTTCTGCTCAGGGCTCCAGCTCGAGTGCTGCTGCTGGGCCAGGCTCCCTCTGGCTTTTAAGGACCCTTGTTCCAAAGAAGACTTCTACTCCACTGGAGTCCAGGCAGAGGCCAGAGTGGCCAACCTCAATTAGGTGAGGGGTAGTGGTTCCAAAGCTATTGAAATGTGGGAAATAGATGAGAATGAGACACTTACGATCAGCTACTTCTGCAAGTGTGCACATGAGGACATTGGGTCAGCAGTGTCCTGAGCTCTGGCATGCACACTGGCAGCAGTACTACACTTCTTCAGCAATGTCTGGGAAAGTGCTCAGCATTGACCTGAGACCAAGCTCGTGCCAGGCATGTCACCTGTGTTGCTGCCTCTTCCCACAGATGAGGACTCTGTGTTTTTCCATGCAATAAAGATGAGAGTTTTTACTCTGGAATACCTACTGTCCCAAGCTAGCATCATAGACAGGCCACAGTGCCTCTGGCTACCTTTCTACCTTTCTACCATGCTGGCTTGGCATGCTCAGCAAAGTGAAGCTTTTGGTGATGAGAATGGGACTGTCTCCCTTGTGAACACCAAGAATGAAAGCTATGTCCCAGCTCAGTCATATACTTCCAATGTGTCCCTAGGCTGGCGTTCTCCCTGGTGTTTTCTTTCTGGCCTCTCGGTCAGGCCTGCTCCTTTGCTGTGCTGGATTCAAGCCTTTCCAAGGTGTTTAGAAAGACTTTATGAGAGCTGCTACTTGGTACCCACTGCATCACTCTCTCCTTACCACAGGGGACATCAATCTTCCACCACAATGTGCCAATTCCAGCCCCAGCCAAACTTCAACAAAAAACTAGCCAGGTGTTGTGGCGGGTGCCTGTAGTCCCAGCTACTTGGGAGGCTGAGGCAAAAAAATTGCCTAAGCCCCAAAGCTGGAGGTTGCTGTGAGCTATGATGCCACAGCACTCTACCGAGGGTGACAAAATGAGACTCTGTCTCTAAACACACACACACAACCTTCACTCACTTTCTTAATTATTGTGTTAAGACATTTATACTCTACACTTAATAGATTTGACATGTACCCTTGCAAAATGCACCATAGATGTGGTCCCACTGATTACCCTCCACCCATCCTCCCCTTCCCCTCCCCCTTGTTCATCTTGAGCTGTAGTTGTGTTATATCTTTCACATGGAAGTGTGGGTGATTATAAATTGGTTTCATAGTAGAACTGAGTACATTGGATACTTTTTCTTCCATTCTTGAGATATGTTACTAAGAAGAATATGTTCCAGCTACATCCATGTAAACATAAAAGAGATAAAGTCTCCATCTTTTTTAAGGCTGCATAGTACTCCATGGTGTATATATCCATAGTATTCCATGGTATATTAATCTATTCATGAGTCAATTTGGCACCTGGGCTTCTTTTGTGACTTAGCAATTATGAATTGGGCTTCAATAAACATTCTGGTACAAATATCTTTGTTATAAAGTGATTTTTGGTCCTCTGGATATATACCTTGTAGAGGAATTGCAGGATCAAACGACAGGTCTATTTTTAGATCCCTAAGTGATCTCCAAACTTCTTTCCAAAAGGAACATACTAGCTTGCATTCTCACCAGCAGTGCAGAAGTGTTCCCTTTTCTCCACATCCATGCCACCATCTTTAGTTTTGGGATTTTCTTATGTGGGCTACTCTTACTGGAATTAGATGATATCTCAAAGTGGTTTTGATTTGCATTTCTCTGATGATTAAAGATGATGAGCATATTTTCATGTGTCTGCAGGCCCATGCACCTGTCTTCTTCACAGAAGCTTCTATTCAAATCTCTTGCCCACAATGAGATGGGATCACTTGTTCATTTCTTGCTAATACATTTGAGTTCTCTGTGGATTCTGGTTATCAAACCTTTGTCAGAGACATAACCTGCAAATATCTTCTCCCATTCTGAGGCCTGTCTGCTTGCTTTACTTATTGTGTTTTTTAAAATTTTTTATTAAATCATAACTTTGTACATTGATGCATGTATGGGGTTCAGGGTACTGCTTCTATATATAATGTGAAATGCTTACATTGAACTAAGTAACACATCCATCACAATTATACTCATTTCTTAATAGTTTTGAAATGTACCATTGCATCATGCACATTAGGTGACGTCTCCCCAGATACCCTCCCTCCTCTCATATCCCCTCTCCCCCCCCCCCATTTCCTTCTAGCTTCTGGACTATAGTTATGTTTTGCCATTTGTTATAGTGTGTAGGTGATTATATATTTATTTCATAGTAATATTGAGTACATTGGATACCTTTTTTTCCCATTCTTGAGATACTTTACTAAGAAGAATATGTTCCAGTTCTATCCAGGTAAACATAAAAGATGTGAAGTTTCCATCCTTTTTATGGCTGCATAGTATTCCATAGTGTACATATACTACAATTTGTTAATCCATTCATGGGTCACTGGGTGGTTGGGCTATTTCCATATCTTGGCTTTGGCTATTATGAATTGGGCTGCAATAAACATTCTGGTGCAATACTTACTGTGTTCTTGGTTGTGCAGAAGCTTTTTATTTTGATCAGATCCCAGTAATGGGTTTTTGGTGTTGCTTCAATTCCCTGGGGGGTCCTCCTCATAAAGTATTCGCCCAGGCCAATTTCTTCAAGAGTTTTGCCTGCACTGTCTTCAAGTATCTTTATAGTTTGATGTCTTAGGTTTAAATCTTTTATCCAGTGAGAGTCAATTTTTGTTAATGGTGAAAGGTGGGGGTCCAGTTTCTGTCTTCTACAGGTCGCCAGCCAGTTCACTCAGCACCATTTGTTAAATAGGGAGTCTTTCCCCCACTGAAAGTTTTTGGTAGGCTTATCAAAGATCAAATGACAATAAGTAGCTGGGTTTATATCTTGGTTATCTATTCTGTTCCATACATCCACCTCTCTGTTTTTGTGCCAGTACCATGCTGTTTTGATCACTATCGATTTATAGTGTAGTCTAAAGTCTGGTAGTGTGATTCCTCCTGATTTGTTTTTATTTCTGAGTAATGTATTGGGTATTCAAGTTTTTTCTGATTCTATATAAAATGAAGTACTATTTTTTCCTGGTCTTTAAAGTATGATAATGGTGCTTTAATAGGGATTGCATTAAATCTGTAAATTGCTTTAGGTAGTATGGACATTTTAACAATGTTGATTCTCCCCAGCCATGAGCATGGTATGTTTTTCCATTTGTTAATATCTTCAGCTATTTCATTTCTCAGAGTTTTGTAGTTCTCTTTATAGAGATCTTTCATGTCCTTTGTTAGGTAAATTCCCAAATATTTCATCTTCTTTGGCACTACTGTAAAAGGAACAGAGTCCTTGACTGATTTTTCAGCTTGACTATTGTTAGTATATATAAAAGCTACTGATTTTTAAGTATTGATTTTATATCCTGAGATGCTGCTGTATTCCTTGATCACTTCCAACAAGAGTTTTGTAATTGAGTCCCTGGGGTTTTCCAGGTATAAAATCATATCATCAGCTCGTTGATTATACCTCAAGTGGCTAAGGCGCCAGCCACATACACCAGAGCTAGTGGGTTCGAATCCAGCCCGGGCCCACCAAAAAACAATGACAACTACAACAACAACAACAACAACAAAATAGCCAGGCATTGTGGTGGGCACCTGTATTCCCAGCTACTTGGGAGGCTGAGGCAAGAGAATCGCTTAAGCCCAGAAGTTGGAGGTTGCTCTGAGCTGTGATGCCATGACACCCTACCCAGGGTGACAGCTTGAGGCTCTGTCTCTAAATAAATAAATAAAATAAAATCATCTGTGAAGAGTGAGAGTTTAATCTTCTCAGACCCTATTTGGATACCCTTGATCACCTTCTCTTGCCTGATTGTGATGGCTTAGGCTTCCATTACAATGTTAAATAACAGTGGAGACAATGGGCAACTTTACCTGGTTCCTGATCTGAGTGGAAATGTTTTCAATTTTACTCCATTCAATATGATATTAGCTATGGGTTTGCTGTAGATGGCCTCTATTAGTTTAATAAGTGTCCTTTCTATGTCTGTTTTCTTAAGTGTTCAGATCATGAAAGACTGCTGGATATTATCCTTAGTTTTTTATGGATTAATTAAGAGAATCATATGGTCTTTGTTTTTGTTTTGTTTATGTGGTGTATTATATTTATAGATTTACATATGTTGAACCAACCTTGAAACCCTGGGATAAAACCATCTTGTTCATGGTGTATAATTTGTTTTATGTGTTGCTGGATTCTGTTTGCTAGGATCTTATTAAATATTTTTGCATCTATATTCATTAAAGATATTGGTCTATAGTTTTCTTTCCTTGTTGGATCTTTTCCTGGTTTGGGGATCAGGATGATATTTGCTTTGTAGAATGTGTTGGGGAGTATCCTTCTTTTTCTATATTTTGGGAAAGGTTACATAATATAAGTACTAGTTCCTCTTTAAAGGTTTGGTTGAATTCTGAAGTGAAGCCATCTGGTCCCAGACTTTTCTTTTTTAGGAGATTTTGTATAGGTGATGCTATTTCAGTACTTGATACAGGTCTATTCAACATTTCCAATTCTTTCTGCCTGAGTCTAGGAAGGTGGCATGTTTCCAGGTATTGGTCTATTTCCTCTAGATTTTCATATTTCTGAGAATAGAGTTTTTTATAGTATTCATTAAGGATTTTTTGAATTTCTGAGGTGTCTGTTGTCATTTTACTTTTATCATTTCTGATTGATGATATTAGGGATTTTACTCTTCTGTTTCTGGTTAGGTTAACCAGAGGTTTATCAATTTTATTAATCTTTTTTTAAAAACAACTTTTTGGCATTACTGCAGTCCCTGGGCAAAGTCTATCACCACTCCGCTGGCTCTGCGAGTGTAATAGTACTGTGCACTGCTGGACTGTTAGCAGCGAGGTGCAGGTCTGCTCTAGTTCACCAGACCCGAATTCTGTGAGCAGCTGTGATGTAGATCTTCACACCCACCAAAAAGATCCCCCTAACCAATGTGGCTGTAGTGCGGATGAAGTGCACTGGGAAACACTTTGAAATCGCCTGCTACAAAAACAAGGTCGTCGGCTGGCAGAGTGGCCTGGAAAAAGATCCTGATGAAGTTCTGCAGACCCACTCAGTGTTTGTAAATGTTTCTAAAGGTCAGGTTGCAAAGAAGGAAGATCTCATCAGTGCATTTGGAACAGATGACCAAACTGAAAGCTGTAAGCAGATTTTGACTGAAGGAGAAGTTCAAGTATCAGACAAAGAAAGGCACACACAACTGGAAGAGATATTTAGGGACATTGCAACTATCGTAGCAGTCAAATGTGTGAACCCTGAAACAAAGAGGCCATACGCTGTTAGCCTTATTGAGAGAGCCATTAAGGACATCCACTATTCGGTCAAGCCCAACAAGAGCACAAAACAGCAGGCTTTGGTAGTGATAAAGCAGTTAAAGGAGAAAATGAAGATAGAACGTGCTCACATGAGGCTTCAGTTCATTCTTTCAGTGAATGAAGGGAAGACGCTGAAAGAAAAGCTCAAGCCACTGATGAAGGTTATAGAAAGTGAAGACTATTGTCAACAGTTAGAGATGCATGCCCGATCCACCCAGGCCGCTTCAGAGAAATTGATGAGCTTATAAAAAAAGAAACAAAAGGCAAAGGTTCTTTGGAAGTGCTCAATTTGAAAGATGTGGAAGAAGATGATAAATTTAAATGACGTCCCTGAATCTCACCAACCATAAGACACTAAAAAGTGTTTTTTGTTTCCGACGGCACTGTTTCACTTCTGTGATCTGCCAAGGCCTTACTCAAACTGAGATTTTCTATCTTTGTGTTAACCGTGTACACAAAAAGACTTTCCTGCGTAAGTATTACACTATGAGGATGATTGAATTTTTAAGTGGAGTTAAAACTTAAAGCAAAAATGAAAAATCTAAGGTCAAAAGCTCAGAGGAGCATTTTGCTGCTATCTCATGCCTTTATAGCTTTTGAAAATGAAAGTTCTTTGAGGCAGCTCTTTGTGGATAAAAAGTTAAATTTTGTATAGGACAGTGAGATTATTTGGAAGATGTGTCTATATGACAAAAGAGGATTATTTGCTGAAAAAGAAAACATAAGGTGTCTCAGTTCTAAATTTGTGTATAGGGGTAATTGTCATGTCCTAACATTGATGATGACTTCCTGTTTATCTGAAAGAAAGACATACAATTATGATGCAGAAATTAAATATTTTTCATTGAATGTGCTGTCAAACTTAGATTGTTATTGGTTAAAAAAATAAAAAGTCATTTATTCTAATTATTAAAGTTTATAATATATATTAATATAGCTAAAATTATATGTAATCAATAAAACCACTCTTATTTTTCTTAAAGTATGGCTTGTGTTTCTAGCTAACTTCCTAACTCCCTTTTTTTGCTCTGCCTTGGTGGTATGGTTGGGGAGTTGCTAGGAGGATTAAGTAAATCATCATGCCTAGTGCTTAGGACAGGGCCTGTTCTAATAAACATCTCATAAATCTTAATTAACATTTGGGAGGTAATTGTATTTAATTATTTTAGTATTTAGCCCCAGCCAAATTGCAACAAAAAAATAATCCGGGCATTGTGGCAGGCACCTGTAATCCCAGCTACTTGGGAGGCTGAGGCAGGAGAATCACCTAAGCCCAGGAGATGGAGGTTGCTGTGAGCTGTGTGACACCATGGCACTCTACTGAGGGCAATAAAGTGAGGCTGTCTCTACAAAAAATAAAAATAAATAAAAATAAAATCTGTCCTCAAAAGAGTTACACTTCTAGAATATAAGTTAGGGATTCACTCAAAACAAACAGATGTATTTGTAGACACCAATTTTTATTTTAAACTGAAAACAAAGTTCTTGACTTGAACAGGTCCTGGTGGGTTTTACAAGCACACAGAAGCTGCTACTAATACAAGTTCTCAGAAATGTCCCTTTTTCTTTAAATAACTTCAAAGTACTTTCCCATACTATTAGAGGGACTATTGTTGTTTTGTAACATGGGAATGAACCCTTTTCTGTGAATTTTGCTGTTTTGAGGCAGTCCCTAAGAAGACCCTTCACTGCTTAATTTTCATATGCATAGTGTGCGGTTTTGTAAAGATGATCTAAACTTGAAGTCCCAGGAGATAATTTTAACCAATGAAGTTTACGCGCTTTCCACCTTGAGGAGTTAAAGTGATGTTTCAGATTGAAAATTATAATTATTAAGAATATCCAGTAACTACTGCATCTTAGATAGGAAAAGATAAGCAAGTAATATGACACTGCCTTACGTTTTTCTGACTCTGATTAGTCATCTCTTCTAAAAGCTGGAACTTCAAGAAATGTTAAATATAGACCATGTGTGAGTCATGCTTCTGAGCTTATAAAAATTTTTTTACCAGTGAACGCGGCCGAGACAGACTTAGGAGATGAGTGTGAAGAAGGGGCGCTGGGCCTCGGGCCCAAGGCGGGAGAGGCCAAACTCCTGCAACCAGTGCAGGTAAAAATCAAGGTGACTCCAAGAAAATGGCTCCTCCCCCAAAGGAGGTAGAAGAAGACAGTGAAGATGAGGAAATGTCAGAAGATGATGATGATGACAGCAGTGAGGAAGAGGTTATTGTCCCTCAGAAGAAAGGCAAGAAGGCTACTGCAACCCCAGTAAAGAAAGTGGTGGTTTCTCCAACTAAAAAGGTTGCAGTCGCCACACCTGCCAAGAAAGCAGCTGTCACCCCAGGCAAAAAGGCAGCAGCCCCACAGACCAAGAAGATGGTTACTCCAGCCAAAGCAGTAGCAACACCTGGCGAAAAGG
>CAUYPK010039683.1:0-15205 GCA_963574355.1 Loris lydekkerianus | reverse complement strand
AAGTGTTCTGATCATGAAGGGATGCTGGATATTATCAAAAGCTTTTTCTGCATCAATTGAAAGAATCATATGGTCCTTATTTTTAAGTTTGTTTATGTGTTGAATTACATTTATAGATTTACGTATATTGAACCAGCCCTGAGACCCTGGGTTAAATCCCACTTGGTCATGGTGTATAATTTTTTTGATGTGTTGTTCGATTCTTTTTGTTAGGATCTTATTGAGTATTTTAGCATCAATATTCATTTGTAATATTGGTCTAAAATTTTCTTTTCTTGTTCTGTCTTTCCCTGGTTTGGGGATCAAGGTGATGTTTGGTTGGGTAATGTGTTGGGTAATATTCCTTGTTTTTCTATATTTTGGAAGAGGTTTAGTAATATAGTTACTAGTTCTTCTTTAAATGTTTGGTAGAATTTGACGTAAAGCCATCTGGTCCTGGGCTTTTCTTTTTAGGGAGATTTTGTATAGTTGATGGTATTTCAGAACTTGATATAGGCCTGTTCAACATTTCCACTTCATTCTGGCTAAGTCTTGGCGTACTTCCAGGTATTGGTCGATTTCTTTCAGATTTTCATATTTGTGAGAGTAGAGTTTCTTGTAGTATTCATTTTGATTTTCTGAGGGGTCTGTTGTTATTTTATCGTTACCACATCTGATATGAAATTAGAAATTATACTCTTTTTTTCCTGGTTAGGTTAGCCAAAGGTTTATCTATTTTATTGATCTTTTCGAAAAACCAACTTTTGTATTTATTGATCTGTTGTATAATTCTTTTGTTTTCAATTTCATTTAGTTCTGCTCTGATTTTGGTTATTTCCTTTCTTCTGCTGGGTTTGGGGTTGGAGTGTTCTTCCTTCTCCAGTTACTTGAGATGTCCCATTAAGTTATTAATTTCCTCTCTTTCCGTTTTCTTGAGGAAGGTTTGCAGTGCTATAAATTTCCCTCTTAGGACTGCTTTTGTAGTATCCCAGAGGTTCTGGTAATTCGTGTGTTGATTGTTGTTTTGTTCCAAAAATTTGGTGATTTCCTTCTTAATCTCATCTATAACCCATGTATCCTTCAGCATAAGGTTGTTTAGCTTCCATGTTTTTGTGTGGATATGCAGGTTACTGTTATTATTGAGTTCAACTTTTATTCCATGATGGTCTGAGAAGATACAAGGAATAATTTCTATTTTTTAAAATTTTCTGAGGTTAGATTTGTGGCCTAGGATGTGGTTGATTTTGGAGTATTTTTCATGGGCTGATGTGAAGATTGTGTATTCAGCTTTGTTGCAATGGAATGTTCTGTAGATTTCGGGTAAGTCCAGGTGTTGAATAGTTAAGTTTAAATCTAAAATTTCTTTGCTTAGCTTCCTTTTGGAGGATCTATTCAGCTCTGCTAAAGGGGTGTTAAAATCTCCAACTACTATGGAAGTGGAGGAAATCATGTTGCTCATGTCTGTTAAAGTTTTTCTGGGGCCCTAGACAATGACCAAAGTTCTCCATACTCCTGCTCAAGCTCTCCCCAAGGCAGTTCAACTGAGTTCCAAGTCCAAAACACCAAAACAGTTCACAGGTAAATCCTTTCTAGTTTGCAGTCTCACTGCTGCTTGTACTTAACGGTTGCCGGCGGGATTAGGTCGATCAAGCACATGCAACTACTTGCCAGTTTTCCACTGTTTTTGTCCTCCTCTTGGGGTCCAGAAGCCCCTTGCTGATTCCCTGTATCCTCAAAGGGATCATTATAGGCAGATCCCACCAGCCAGAGATGCCTGGAGTCTTATCTTCCTATACTCAGCATGCCCAGTTGCAGGGAAGCTGTTACTTGGCCGCCATCTTGCTCCACTTCCCTAGAAGTGTTTTTAAAAGGACAGGAGAGCAAATAAACATCATGAAATGACCTAAGAAGGAGTGACAAAGTGACAGGAAGGGAACCAGGCAACACAAGTTTTACAGAAACTGATAGAGGAAAGACAATCAATTGCTGGCATCACTTTTGTTTTAAAAATAAGTATCAAGCAGCAGCATGGGACTGAATACTGATTCTTTGCTTTGGACTTTTCACCTTCCCTCCTTAATCTTAGGTGTAAGAATTGATGAAGTTATGAAAAACATATCCAAAAGGTAACCCAGCTAGACAAACTGTTAAAATTGTGTTCTTGGTTTACTTTTATTACTGTATATTTCCTAATATACAGGAAAGCTTGAAGGTACTTGCATATATAACACCCAGTATCAGATATGTGTGCCCCCCAGTGGACCAGCTGTTTGCTATAATCCTTCTGAACCACCAGAGCAAACTGAATTTGCTATGTGGTATATTGATATCCCTAAAAAGACAATAACTTAAGTTATAACAGAAGGAATACCTAAACAAATAAAAAAACATTAATAACAATTTTGCAATATATTCAGAAATGTGTCTTTTTATATTTTCAATAACTAGAAGTTTCCATGTATAAATACTATATATTTCTGAACAATTCTGTGTATTTCACATTTTGTGTTGTCATGTTAACTTTAATTCTCTAATTGTTAATGATATACAATGGATATTTGTATATTGACCTTAAAAATAACAGAATAATGGTAAATATTTAAAAATGCAAATAAAAAAGAAAAGAGTTCCCAGGGAACCAGCAAAATCTCAGAAAGAAAAGGTCAAAAAAAAAAAAATTAGTAAGTATCAAGCTATCACACTAATGCATATTTTCAAATTCCATCTCTCAACTTAGTACTTTCCATGCAACTGATTCTGTATAATAGAAAGTGCCAATTCATGCAATGAATTTGCAACTCATCCTGGCAACTAGCAAGGTAATCTATGTTGAGAACAGCCATAATGTTGTCTTCACATACAAAAAAAGTGTTAGCAAAAATTTTATGTTGGAACAATTAAAGAAGGGGATGAAAAAGCCTTGGACCCTTGCATTATTAGTCTATTGACCCTTCTAGCCATGTGGCTAACACTTCCTAATATCAACACAGTCAGGCTAACTGAGTGTCTGTTTTTCACACAGTCATGGCCACAGCAGAAGACACCCCAGATGAACCTGTGCTCAGAGACAAAAGGAGGTCAGATCTCCAAGAGATGCTGGAAAAAGTAGGTCTGAGTGTTGATTTCTGGCTTTCAAAGCTGCAGAACGACCTGGGTGTGAACTGTGCCCAGGCCTTACAACACCTAGAAGAAAAAGACCTTCAGAAGTTGAAAACTCAGGCACGACATTCATGGGAAAAAAGGGCCCTGGAAAAGCTTCTGAACCTGTCAAATAGTCTGTCAGAGTTACAGAAGTCTCGGATAGAGATGGCAAAGAAAAATCAGGAGCACGCAGAAAAGGCACTGAAGGACATAAAGGACTTGATGTCACAAGGAAAGCAGCAAGAGGCAGAGGCAATAAAGGAAAAAGAAGCAGAGCTGAAGCAAGCAACAAATATTCCTGAGAAGTGCAGACCATCTTCTGAAAAGCCCCTAAAGGAAGTCATAGATGATATGCAGAAACAACTACAACTCACAGACGTGGAACTATCCCAGCATCAAAACCTTTCAGATAAAGATCTGGTAAGATGGGCATCTGGAGGGTTGGCCCTCCAGGGAATTTACAAAACCACCCACCAAAGGGACTTGATAGAGAAGAGAGAGAAGCTACTCAGAGTCCCCAAGGACTTCTCACTCTGTGGCCCTCAGCAGGGCACACGAATGGAAACAGTAGAATTTAGATCTTCTCAAGAAGAATTAATGTTCACCCAGACAATAGAGAAGCTGGGATTCAGTGCAATTGCTGCAGCCAAAGGTGGAGGTTGGGGATTTAGTCTAGAAGCTGGTTTGGATCACAGCAAACATTCAGAATCCATGAAAACTCAACAAACACATTGTGAGCAATCTTATTTCTGCTCAACCAAGCTCAGCTACATCCCCCTGGCCTCCTTCTATTTCTCTAAGGATCAGCTCCAGTTATCTGAGGCTGCTCTCCAAGAATTAAAATACATTGAAGACCTTCTGGATCAGCCAGCAGGCCCTGCCAGATGCTCTTCGCTGAGACACAAGACTAAAGCCTTCTTCCACAGGTTTGGCTCTCATGCTAACCAAGGCCCTCTGCACCTGGGGGGAATCTACTGGTGGAAGGCCATTTCAGAGGGTTTCCAGAGAGAGCAGCTGGAAGAAGTAAAAGAGCAAACAGCAAAGGCCCTAGATATTTTCATAAGAGGCTGTTCCAATTACTGTGAGGCAGAAGCTTCTGCAGGCATGAAGGTGTCAAACTCTGATTCAAAAACAACCTCTCAAAAAAACACTTCCCAAAATCTCCAAGCCAAAGTCCAGTTGTGTGTAACCCAGACAGGTGGCCCACCAGGAGCAAATGGCCTTGCCAAGTGGAAAGCTGGTCTCATTGCCAACAATCAAACCTGGCATATCATTGACCAAGAAATTCAGCTAGAACCCATTTGGGAAATCCTCCTCTTTAGCCACAGAAGTGATTTTAAGAATCCTATTCAGGTGGCCAAGTACCTGAAAGCCTGCTACACTGATCTAACTAGCCCTGCTGCCCACATCCAGGAAGAAGAGAAATTACAAAATGCTTGGGGAAAGGCTAGGGCTTTTTTACAGGATGAAAAATCTTGGGAAATACCTGATCTTGAAGAGCAGCTTCAAAAGTTGATGGATTTCAAGCAAATATTGAGTCATCAAACAGAAAGTTATGACTCTTGGATTAACATGTGCCTCACAGATTGGGAGCTGCAGAATTTTCTGGTAAATACTGTCAACGTTTGCAAAATGACTTCCGATTATAAAACTGAATTTATTAAATCTCAGTTGTGCAGCCTTCTGGATCCTCACATCTACAGAGTAGCAAACTTTCCTCAGGCTCACTCCATCATGCAGTGGATTTTCCAATCAGAGTCAGAGCGAGAGCATCTCAACATTTCCCAGTATTCTGAATTAATTGAAGCTTTAAGAAAAATACACAATGACCTCATGGAAGCAAAGGTCAAATCAGAGTCCCAGGAAATACTGAAATCTCAAAGAAAGGCCACCAATGAGGTCAACATGGCTCTCAGCTGTTTTTTAAAATGCCTCCAAGAAACAGAGCAGCCAGACATACAGCTTTTGGTACTTTCAATTGCAACTGGTGTAGGGTATGATGAGGAAAACAAAACTTTCCAGTATCTCTTGGGGAGTGATAAGATGAACTTCCTAATAAATGAAATGCAAACTGCACAAACTAAATACCAGGAGCTCAGAAATATTTGCAGCTATAGGGCTCAGGCATTCGTGGTACTCACAGGCCTGACAGCCACAGCTGGAGAGATAGCTATTTCTCCAAAAGAGAAAACACAGCGTATGGCATTAATAAGACACCACTTGAGAAAGTCAATTACTAAAGAAGTTGCACATGTTCTCACCAAACTTGGAGCAGATCATAATTGGGGAAACCTAGAGAAAGACTTAAAATTGCTCATTGATGGGGATTTTGAATCCACCATCTCATTCTTGCAAATAGATGAGGTGCAAAAACAATTACAGAGTCTTTTCCATGGAAAGAGAAAGCCTCACAAAACACATGAAAATAAAAATAACAAATGGGAGGTGATAGAAAATGGAGCCTTCCTGGACTTACTCCAGCGTCTAGGCCTAGAACATTATTACCCAAAAAAGATGAGTAGAGCTAACTTCCATCTGATCTACAAGACTTCTGTGTACAACACCCAGCCCAACTCTGAACAGGAGCTTCCCTTCTACTTCCTGCAGAAGCTACTGATGCTAGATTATAAGCTGAGGTACCTGGTCTTCACAGATGATAGAAACACAGAACAACCAGTCTATTCAAGTGCCTCAAATCTGGGAAATGAGAGGTTTGATCCATATGAAGATTTTCTCGAAGATTGTGATAGTCCCATTAAGCCTTCAGCCACCACACCTAGACCCCACATTCACCCAATGGATATTCAAATGGCAATTTTTCACTGTGCAGATGATTTTGCCCGACAATATATTTTGGACAAACTTTCCTTTTGTCAGTTTGCCCTTCCCCTTGTGGTGCCTAATCCCTGCACTTCTCAAATTGAATTTTCTCTCTGGTCTCTCAGACAAATTAGGAGAAGTTGGCAACAAGGGAAGGAGAACAGTTACAAAAATCAGCAGATGTGCCGTGTCTCCACCCCTATTGTGTCCTTTATTCGAGTTGGAAATGACCTCTTGGCTTCCAAATCTCAAATCATGAACTGTCTTCTCAGTAAACATAAACATGATGTGTTTTTTTACCGACACTGCAGAGGAAGCAGCAAAGACTGTCTCTTGATGAGGGGTGTGGTAGAAATCTGTTGGTTCTGTCCTGGGGGGAAAGAAGAGGACAGGTTTGACAACTGTGTGACCTTTACCAATCTTCGTGGAGATGCAAAGGAACATAAGCAGCAGCTCACCTTCCTGAAGGAGGTCTCTTCTCTTATTGTGGTCCTCATGTCAACTTCTGATCACAATGAAGAAAACCGAAAAATTGTCTATGACCTGTGCCAGTCATCAAGACCTTTGATCTGCTTGCTTGATGACAAAGAACAAACCATGGCCAATAATTCCAGCCAAAAAGTGAAAATTGGCATCAGAAACAGAAATGCAGCAGAATTAACAGAAGAACTCAGAACTACGATCAGACGTTTGCTAGTGCTCTCTGGCAGGGCTCTCAGCTTAGAGGACTGTTCCAGGATTGCTCACAGACAAGGATTCCTTATTGATGAAGACCAGAGAGATTGTAAAGAAGCCAAAGAAAAAGCACAGCTTCTAGTGTCCCATCTGGGAGAGATGAATTTATCTCAGATGAAGGAAAAATTACTCCCCCTTCAGGGGCAACTGTGGCACCTCTGGTGTAAGAAGGACAAAGAACTATATCATCTGAGAGAAAAGGGAAATCAGAGCATTGAACAACATAGGAGTGACATTGAGACAGACAAGCAAATAATTCGGTATCAACAGCTGAGTAGAGCCTTTCCTCTCAATGATTTAATGCAATCTTTCCTTCAGATTCTCTGTGAACACTCAGAAACTCACACCAAACTCTACTTCTTGCAGTGGCTGAGTGTGTTTTTAGATAATCTGACTGCAAAACAGTTGGAAAATCTGCCTCAGAAGCAAAGAACTTTGTGGTCACTGATTCAAGCAGAAAAGAAAGCGGCACCTAGAAGGAACTCTCTGCAATATTGGCAAAATGAAATAGAAGCCATCTCCACAGAGATTAGTGACTGTACCTTAGGAATTGGACACCTTCTCAGAGAAGTTGGCCAGATTTATGAAGCTCTAGAAGAAGCTTTCCCTGCAAAAGATACTATTTTTCTCTCCATTCCACTAATTGCTGCAGACCTGATGATATCTGGTATTCCTATTGAGCTAATTGATGGAGATGCTTCGTGTGTGCCCTTGAAGTGGATAGCAGCTGTTTTTGACAAGGTCTCTGAGGAACTTGGAGACAAACGGGTGTTTGTTCTATCTATTCTCGGCCTACAGAGCTCGGGGAAGTCCACTCTGCTCAATGCACTTTTTGGGTTGCAGTTCACTGTGGGTGTAGGCAGGTGTACCAAGGGGGCCTACATGCAGCTCCTCAAGGTGGAGAAGACATTCACAGAGGAACTTGGGTTTGATTTTATGCTAGTTGTGGACACAGAAGGACTTCGATCCCTGGAATTCAGCAACAAAACCAAAAATTGGGATAATGAGTTGGCAACTTTGGTCATAGGACTTGCAAACTTGACTCTGATCAATATTTTTGGGGAGAATCCAGCAGAGATGCAGGACACCTTACAAATAGTTGTCCAAGCCTTTCTAAGGATGAAACAAGTAAAAATCTTCCCAAGTTGCCTCTTTGTCCACCAGAATGTGGAAGAAGTTACAGCTAAAGACCAAATTATGGAAGGACGAAGGTGGCTAGAGCACAGACTAGATGAATCTGCAGCTATAGCTGCTGAACAAGAACAGTGCCCAGATGTAACCTGCTTCAGTGATGTCATAAAGTTTGATGTCAATAGCCATGTCTACTACTTTGCTCACCTCTGGGATGGGAATCCCCCAATGGCCTCTCCCAATCCTCACTATAGCCACAATGTCCAGGAACTGAAAAGTAGAATTCTTCAGATTGCTCAGCAGGAATCCAGGAGAAATATCATGAAAATATCAAATGTAAAATTCCGAGTTCAAGATTTGTGGAGAGCCCTTTTAAATGAGAACTTTATTTTCAGTTTTAGGAACACCCAGGAAGTCATGGCCATGAGCAAACTGGAAACCATCTATAACCACTGGACCTGGGAGCTGAGGAGTCACATGCTGGGCTTGCAGAACCAGCTGATCAACCAGATTCAGAATGGAAAAATTCAGACTCTCAACACAAGCACACTGGATGCACCAGTTACAGAAAAATATGAAGCTATCAAGCAAGAACTTGAAAAATATTTTAATGAAAACACAAATCGTGAAATGTTGGTTCAATGGAAAGCAAATTTTGAAAATAAGCTAAGAAAACTTAAAGAGGATCTTATTTCAGACAGCAAAAGAAAAGCCAATGAACTTATTAGTTTTAAAAAAGGTCAAGAATGGCTGGATAAGAAAAAGACAGGTTATGAAAATCAATTATTGGAAAAGAGCCAAAAATGGGCTTTAACTGTAAAGGGTACAGAATTTAGTGAGGAAGAGTTACATGAGAAGTTTAATCAGCTTTGGAAAAAATGGGTCTATGATGTATCCTCAAATCTACCTCAAGTCACAGAGCCTGACATTGATGTGGATTCTGAACACATCCTTTTGGAGCATTTCCAAAAGAAGTTAAATATGGAGGGCATACTGAAAACAAATTCTGGAAAGAAGTTTCAAATTAATTATGATGAACATGTGAAAATGAATAAGAACTCTGGAACATTAGAGGTCTGTGATAAAGAATCCATTAAGATGACTACTGATAACATTGTTTCAAGATTTGACACAACTGTTAACGACATTTGTAAGCAACAGTGTGATTACGATCCAGGTTATTTCCATAAAATCTTGAGAATAATAGAAGAGGAAGTGACAACTGCACCTATGGAGGGAACATATACATTTACAAATAAATATCTCTTTGACTTATCTTGGTGTTTATTCCAGAAAGCATCAGAGAATTTTAAGGAAATGCGCTGGGTATTTAAGACAGCTAATGATCCTGTATATTACCTGGAAAGCAAGAAAGCTGATTTTTTCATGAGTTTTAAGATCTCCTGCCAAGGAGCGACCTCCATCAAAACATTTGTTGATTTTCTGTGGCAGAAGCTCACTCCTGCCATCTCTGCTACCATACAGAAAAACCTGATCATTAAGATTGCTGGGGACATGCGAACTACTTGCTCTGCCTTCAATGGAAACAAGGCTAACCTGGAGAAACACATTCTCATCTCTCTGGCAGAAGAAGAGAACTTTGATAATTACTGGCAATACATTCATAATCCAGAATCATTTTTTAGGAGCTACATTGAAAACCAGATTAAAAGATATTGTTCAGACAAAGGAAGTGAAAAAATACAGACTTTTTTAAAAATAAATTTAGAGAACATCAAGAATCTCATCCTGTCTTCCATTCGTCTATCCACCACAGTAGCTAAAGATAAAAATAGCACTGTGTCTGAGTGGCTAGATTTGTTCTGTGATTACCTGGGAAGCAACTTGATCTTTCCACGAAAAGACTTGAAAAGTATTGAACACCAAAAGATAAAAGATATTGAGTTTCTCAAAGAAGCCATGAGTACTGCTTTGGATCCTGCAATGAAGGGAGTAGAACAAAATTGCGCATGTATCCCTATGGAAACAATAGTTCCAAAAATTGAGAAAACCCTCTATGAACAGCTCTGTGGCTGCTGGAAACAATGTCCTTTCTGTAGAGCAATTTGTACAAACACTATTCCTGAACATGACGGAGACCACATTGTTCCATTCCACCGTCCTCAGGCTGTCAATGGATGGTATAAGATTGAAACAGGTCACTTTGTCATTGATTGCTGTACTAGTTCTGTAGCGAGCGACAATGCAATAATTTTGAAAAGTGGCCAGAAAAGGCCATATAAGGATTATCGGCAGGCAGGAGGAGATTATGCCACATGGAAAATTACCCCAGATTCATCCACCCACCCATATTGGAAATGGTTTGTCTCTCACTTCAGATCAAAGCTAGAGGAAAAATATCAGAAAAAATTTGAAGGAACAGGTAAAATCCCTGATGCATGGGCAAATATCAGAAAGCAGAACATGCTGGATGACTTGAAAAACCAATAATAATGGCCACAAAAAAAGCCCTAGTGAAGAGCCCTATCTGAACAAGAGTCCCAGGACCTGAATAGTCCTGAAACAACTTCTCTTCATAATTAGAATCTTCATTATTTCCATTTTTAAATGAAATTAATAAAAATAAATCAATTATCATTTCAAGAGTTGAAGAGTTTGTGTATAAGAACTTCATTTCTCCCTATCTCAATTCCTTCTGGCTTAAAAACAAATTACTAAAATATGTGAATATATGAAAATCAAATAAAATCCACCTAAAAACATCCACTTCATATTTTAAACTGTTTTTCTAGATACTACTTCTTATTTTTAAATACATAATGTCTCATAGAAAGTCACTTTAACAGAGAAAAATCAAAATCATTGCTGCCTGCTACAAATTTCTACAGAATAACTGCACTGATAGTTCAGCCAATATGCAGGTTTGGACTAGAAACTGCAAATTGACTTTTTAATTTCTTAAGGAAAATATTTTCCACCTCTGAAGTTTAGAGGAAAATTTATTAACCTTTAAATGTAAAAACATTCATAGAAAGTTCATGATTCCTGTCCAGGCAGGGTGGCTCACACCTGTAAGCCTAGTATTCTGGGAGGCCCATGTGAGCAGAGATCCCTTTGAAGCCAGAAAAGCAGCCTACAAGATGTGGTCTGAGAATCTAAACTGATCCAGTAAAGCTGACCTTGTCTGCTTAGTGTTCCCCACATACCTTCCATGATTATCTAATTAAGGTTTCACCATGACTCTGAGAATGTTTATCTCAAAAAGACTTGGGGGGAAATAGTCACATATAGACAATAAGTATCTGTGTATTGCTCAAGCAAAAGTTACTTTGCTGTTGTTTTCCTAATGATTCTCTTAGATATTTTGTTATGGTAAAGGTTACTTTTATTACTATATTGTTAGAGTGAAGGTTATTTTCACATTATTTAAACATTTATGCTGTTAGAGCGCAGACTACTTTGATGTTTTCTGTCAGATAAAGTTAAAATTTTTCTAGATTTGTTTCCTTGTATTTCATTAGAAAGATTAGTAGAATTGTAACTGAGGCAGAGCAGAATTGAGCAGCTACTCTTGCTGTTCTCCAGAACTTCAGGCCTTCTGATAATAATGGGATGATAAACAGTGTTAGGGAGGACATATAGGAGAGACAATAAAGCTTGTTGCACCTAATCCCCATCTCTGTATTTGACTGACAGTGACAGGTGGCAGAACCTCTTTTATCTGGTAATATCTGGAGGTGAAGAGTTTGAGAGCAATCTGTGAAAGAATAAAACCCTGTCTCTACCAAAAATGGAAAAATCATTTGGGGACTGTGGCATTTGTCTGTAGAGCCAGCTACTTGGAAAGCTGAGGCAGAAGGATTTCCTGAGCCCAGGAGTGTGAGGTTGCAGTGAGGTATAATGACAACACTGTACTCTTCTGGGTAACAAAGGGAGAACTTGTCTTTAAATTAAAAGAGAAAGTTCATAATTCCTGAGCCGAGCATAGCAATATTTAGATATGGTCTGTTATAGGAAAGAATAAACCAGAGAGTCGACCAGAATAGTGACAGACCATCAATTCAAGAAATATTATCAAGCAAATGTGGGAAATAGAAATCAAATAAGTTTCTTTTCATTTAACCATCACACTCTTCTTCCCTGATAATTTGGCAGTTCCCTGTCCATGCTAAGAAAAAATTGACTGACAAAACCCTGGTTATTCTAAGCCCATTGTTTTATACAAGTCTGAGAACAACTGGCTCCTGGAACAAAGCTTATGATAGTAAAAAGTACCATTTTAATCAAATGTGTGGGCATGGTCAAATTTGATTAAAAGCCATTAATTATTTAAGAAAAAACTAGTTTTTAAAGAAGAAATATTAAAATGTAGAGTATTTAGGCCAGCCACTGTGGCTCATGCCTATAATCCTAGCACTTGAGAGGCTGAAGCAGGAGAATCACTTGAGGCCAGGCATTCAAACCTGAGTAACATAGTAAGACCCCATCTCTGCAAAAAAAAGAAAATGCAGCCAGAGGCACCTGTAGTCCCAGCTACTTTGGAGGCTGAGGTAGGAGAAATGCTTCATCCTAGGAGTTTGAGGTTGCAGTGAGCTATGATGACACCATTTTATACTCTAGGTCAGGCAACAGAGTGAGAGAAATTTCACCCCAAAATGTGTAACTCCTTCATATAAAGAATATTTTAAATTAACTGCCATTGGAGATCTGGAAACATTGGTAGGGGCTTTCCCTCTATCTACATAAACCAGACTAACCTGATCCAAAGATTGAAGGGGGTAACTGACTTTGCTTCCTCTCCCTTTTATATCAATATATTACGGGAAAGAAAATCAAGAATACTAGCAGACCTGGCCCAATTAAAAAAAAAATACCTGTCTCTCAGGTTAATATAATTTATAAAGAGAATCATTTCCAAGTCAATATGTCTCCCCCATCCATCTGTCCTCCCTGACACCATTTGTCATCCCTAAACAGAATTACCTATACTCCACATTTCCCCTCTCCTCTAAAAAGATAGGCATAAAAATATCTAAAATTAAGGGGGATACTGGGTAATCACATATCACAAGGATATATAATTGATCTCATGCACATGGTATTGGTAAATAAACATTTTTTTTAATTAATCTGCCTTAATTGTGAGTTGATCTTTCACTGAACTTTCAGGAAAAGAGCAAGTCTCCCTTCACCCCTACAGAGAGCTGCTGAGCTTTCCTGAAAGCCACAGTGAAGAAAATTGGAGATTTTACTGGCCAATACCACAATAAGATACCTTAATTACCAGTCAGACTCTCAGTTTTTCTAAGAGTCTCTGTGGGCCCTGGTTGAGCAGATGCTAACTGATCATTTTCACTTCTTAATTTAAGATTGAGAGAAAAGTTTCTGTGGGTGACTAGAAAACTTGGCATTATTTTTGGTACTATATTACGTATAAATATTTATATTGTTTGATCCCATCGCCTCTCAAAAATAGCTTTTATTATTGTTATTGCTTATTGTTTTTCTTTCGCCTGTCTTTCTGTGTTGTTTTTGTCATAAAGCCGGGTTACCATAGGGTAGAATATGGGCCTAGAACCCCATGAGGCTGCCATTCCAGCTGGCCCTGCAGAATAGTCAGTTACATGGTCATGGCTAGATTGTTGTCTCTAAAACAAAATCTGAATGAGGTTTCCTCCTTGCCTGTTGTCCCTGAGCTTGTCTTGTTACTGAATGGAAATTCTCTCCTGAGTCTCTGCCATCTGGTGTGTGTATTTTGGGGTGAACATTTCGGGTAGCCAGTCTGAAAAGACTAGGAGTCTGAGACACCTACTGTTCTAAGCAGCACACTCTTTGTACTAAATATGACAAGCTCTACAGGAAGTCTTAAAGTGTCTTACATCTTGCCTATTTCTGAGGGTGAATTTTTTTGGAAATCTTGGAAACTATCTTTTCTATCTTCTCTAAGCCAGACCTGTGAAATTACCACCTGGGTTTTCTATGATTAAACTGCCTTCTCTATGCCCTCTCCGGACTAACCCTGGAAAATTATCACCTGGGCTTTCTATAAAGAGTCATTGGATTGAGTTGCATTTGGAATAAATATACCATTGAGATTAGTGGTCAAAAGATGGATTCTTTAAATTAAAATACTTCTAAATTCTCTTAAAAATAAAGATTTAGAGATCTCTTTGAAAACAATTGCCTTATTTGTATTAATAGAGAAATTAGATTAAAAGAAAGACACATAATGTGGCTAGCCTTAAAAATTCTCTTGACAAAATTGAAGAGCAAATATCTAATCTAAAACAAACATAAAATCTTTTGAACACTGTCCATGCAGGAATAATGACAGAGGCCAATTTGCCTTGTGGCCTCATGGTTAAAATTCTGTGCTTTCATCTCAACAGCCTAGGTTTGATTCCTGGGCAGTTCAGGTTTTGATAGCTTCCTAACTTTGGCCATTCATTGTGTGCATAGTTTTTGCTCTCATGTATTTTATAAAAACATAGAGGGCTTTTAAATATTTACATATGGGGGGGTGGAGACAAGATGGCGGACTGAAGCCAGCTTTCCACAGAGGCTCCTGTCCTGAAAGAGTTAAGGGATGAAAATTTAGCAAGTAACCTGATGGATTTGAGCAGCATCAAGAGAGAAAGTTGAAGAATGCACATCAACCCCGCTGAGGAGAACTGCAACCACAAGGACGCGAACAAAAGGTACAAAACCCATCACTGAGCTGACGGGAGTCCCCCCTCCCCCATCAGATCAGATTAAGAACCCCACAGACAAACGGCCAGAAATCAAAGGCCCTCCCACTACACGCCGCAGGAGAGACCTACTAAAATCTGGACCTACCTTCCCTACTAGGGTGCCAGGGCATTCTCCTAACAGGCATAAAATTCTATAAAACTGTACATAACCTTGGCCTGCAACTCTGAACTCCCAGCCCTCCTTGGGCAGCAATATAACCAGGCAGAAAGCTGAACTGAACTGAATGCGCTCCCTGCCGTGACCCCCAGCTCCTGGCACTCCCCCGCTCCCCTCACTCTGGGATCTGGAGGCCTGAGCGCCAGTGGGCGGCTGGGCAGAACAGAGTGTGGTTGCTGCCATGACTCTCAGCTCCTGGCGCTCTCCTACTCCCCTCACTCTGGGATCTGGAAGCCCTAGCGCCAGCAGGGAGGCTGGGCAAAAAGCTGAGCAGAACTGAGTGTGCTTGCTGCCCGCAGCCCAGGGCTCCTAGCACTCTCCCGCTCCCGCCCTCACTCTGAGAACTGGAGGCCTGAGCAGCAGCGGGACAGCTGGGGAGTAAGTAGAGTGGATCTGAGATCCACATCAGACGAGCAACTCCCTGAGGTGGCTGAGGCCACACCCCCTGTCTCCCTGGGCAACCAGCGGAGACCACCCCTGAGTAAAGGATTCACCTGAAGCATCTCACTGACCTGGGAAGCTCCCAGGG
>CAUYPK010039676.1:0-14440 GCA_963574355.1 Loris lydekkerianus | reverse complement strand
GTCCCTCCTCAGAAGCAGCATAACAAAATCCAAACTTGGCAAAGAGCCACAGTATACAAAATAATGATAAGAGGCAAAGAGCCGCATTCATTTTGGCCGGGAGCCGCATGCGGCTCGAGAGCCACGTGTTCGCCACCCCTGTACTAGAGAGACATTCAGGCTGAGTAAAAAAGATACTCAAATCCACATGAAGAAATAAATAGCATCAGTAAAGGTAATTATGAAGGTAAATATAAAAGACAGAACAAACATATTCTTTGTAACTTAAAAAAAAAATTCTCTTAGGCTAGGCACAGTGGCTCACACCTGTTATCCTAGCATTCCGGAAGGCTGAGGCAGGTGGACTGCTTAAACTCAGAAATTCAAGACCAACCTGAGCAAGAACAAGCTTGCTTCTCTAAAAATAGCTGTGCGTTGTGGTGGGCGCCTTTAGTCCCAGGTACTTGGGAGGCTGAGGCAAGAGGATCGCTTGAGCCCAAGAGGTGGAGGTTGCTTTGAGCTATGATATCATGGCGCTCTACCCAAGAGTGCAAGGTGAGACGCTGCTTAAAAAAAAAAATCTTGTCTTTACTAGACAACTGCACAGGGCAATAATTGTATTTATGTTAATGGGTATACAACGTATAAAGATATAATTTTATTACAATAAAGCACAAAGGGGGATAAAAGGAACTATTGGGGGGTTGAATAATGTTCCCCAAAGAGATATGTTGAAGTCCTAACATCTAGTACCCGTAAATGTGACCTTATTTGGAAAAAGGTTCTTTGTAGGTGTAATCAAATGAAGATGAGTAGGTGTAAGGTGTAATCAAATTAATCAAATTAAAATACGGGATTAGGGTAGGCCCTACATACAACTGATGTCCCTATAAAGAGAGATTTGAAGATGCAGAGGAAACAGACAGAAGACAGACATTTAAAGATGGAGTCAGAGATTGGAGTTACGCTGAGCTAAGGCAAGGAAAGCCAGGCATTGCTGGCAACCATCAGAAGCTAGAAAAGCTAAGGAAGGATTTTTTCCTACAGTTTTTGGAGGCAGCATGGTCCTGTTAAGATCTTGATTTTAGACTCCTAGTCTCCACAAATGTGAGAAAATAAATATCTGCTGTTTTAAGCCACCCAGTTTGTGGCAATTTGTTAAGACAGCCTTAGGAAACTAACATAAGAACGGAGCAAATTTTTGGACATTATTGTAATGAAATTGATAGCAATCCAAACTGATATCCAATCCAATTATTTTAAGTTAAAAGGTTAATAATTTCTAGGGCAACCATTAAAACCATTGTTTTAAGTTAAAAAGGTAATAATTTCTAGGGCAACCATTAAAAATAATTTTTAAAAAGTAAAACAGTACATTAGAAAATATCTACAGGGTGTTCCAAAAGTCTCCATACGGAGGAGGCCAGATATCTTGGAATGTGTTTGCCCTGAGTGGGAGAGAAGACTTTGTGTGTGTGTAGAAAGAGGCAACCAACACATATAGAATATTTTGTAAATAGTTTGTAAAGTTTTGTAATAAATATTTTGTAAATAAAGGTACATTTAGCTACAATTTCCCATTTTTCCTATGTATAGTGACTTGTGAGACACCCTGATTTAATACAAAAGAAAAAAGTAGTGGAAAAATAGAGGAGCAGAGGAGACATGAGATAGAGATAAAAAATATCAAAATGGCAGACATAAATCCTATCTTATTAATAATTATATTACATGTAATAGAGCAAACACTCCAATTAAAAGGAAGAGCTTGGCAGAATGGATAACAAACATGATCCAACTATGTGCTGCCTTTGATATTTAAAGAAAAAAAGATAGCTTGGGCCAGGTGCACTGGCTCACACCTGTAATCCTAGCACTCTGGGAGGCCATGGCAGGTGGATCGCAAGCATAGGAGTTTGAGATCAGCTTGAGCAAGAGCAAGACCCCGGCTCTACTAAAAAAAGAAAAACTGGCTGGGCATGGTGGCAGGCACCTATAGTTCCAACTACTCAGGAGGGTGAGACAAGGGAATGGATTGAGAGTTTAAGGTTGCTTTGAGCGATGATGATGCCATGGCACTCCACCCAGGGTGACAGAGTCTCAGAAAAAGAAAAAAAAGAGAAAAAAGATGGGTTGACAATGAAAGTATGGAAAAATATATACCATACAAATGATAATGAAAACAGAGCTTGAACGGCTATGCTAATATCAGAAAAATCAGACTTATAGAAAAAAATTGCTATCAGAGATAAAGAAGGATATCTTATGATGATAAAAGGGTCAATGCATCAAGAAGATATAATAATTATATATATCATTAGAGACCCAAAGCACATAGAACAAAAACTGACAGAAATGAGGAGGAAATAGACAATTCAACAATAATGTCAGAGACCTTAATATAACACTTTCAATAATGGATAGAACAACTAGACAGGAAATAGAAGATGTAAACAATACTATAAACTAATTAGACCTAACAGCTGTCTATAGAATACTTAGTAATAGCAGATTACACATCTTTCAAGTATGCTGCATGGAACAGTTTCTGTAATAGAACATATTAAACCTTAAAAAAATCATATAAAGCATGTTCTCCAACCATAATGGAATAAAATTAGAAAGTATTAACAGAAAAAAATCTAGTAAATTAACAAATATATGGAAATTAAACAATACATTTCTAAAAAAATGGTCAAAGTAGAAATCACAAGGGAAATGAGAAAAAATTTTTGAAATAAATGAAGAGGCAGCATAATATGCCAACACTTATGAGATACAGCAAAGTAGTGCTCAGAGGGAAATTTATAGCTCTACATACCTAAAAAGAAGAGAAAGATCTCAAATCTACAAATCTTAGCTTTATACCTTATATAGTAGGTAAAGAAAAACTGAACCAAAGGCAAGCAGAAGCAAAGAAATAATAAATATTATAAGGTTATAGTAGAAATAAATGAAATAAAATATAAAAATAGCAAAAATTAACAAAATCAAAAGATGTTTCTTTGAAAAGATCAACAAAATTGACAAAATACTTGGCTAGATGACCAGGAAAATGAGAAGGCTCACATTACTAAAATCAGGAATGAATGAGGAGACATTACTACTGACTTCACAGAGATAAAAATGACCATAAATGGCCAGTATTATCTTGATACCAAAACCCAGAAAAAGGTGCCACAAGAAAAGGAAATTGCATTTTATGATAAAAACTTATAAATTAGGTTCAGAAGGAATGTGTTTCAACACAATTGAAGGCCATACCTGATAGACCCGCAACTAACATCATGTTCACTGGTGAAAAGTTGAAAGGTTTTCCTCTGGCCAGGCATGGTGGCTCATGCCTATAATCCTAGCACTCTGGGGACTGAGGTGGGTGGATTGCCTTGAGCTCCCAGAGTTGAGAGTGAGACCCGGTCTCTAAAAGTAGCTGGGTGTTGAGGCAGGCACCTGTAGTCCCAGCTACTTGGGTGGCTGAGGCAAGAGAATTGCTAGAGTCCAAGAGTTTGAGGTTGCTGTGAGCTGTGATGCCACAGCACTCTACGGAGGGTGACATAGTGACACTCTGTCTGAAAAAAAGGAAAAAGACTCTACCAATAAACTATTAGAACTAATATATTCCATAAAGTTTCAGAATATAAAATCAACATACTGAAATTAGTAGTCTTTTTATATACTAACAATAAACAATTCAAAGAAGAAATCAAGAAAATGATCCGATTTAGAACAGCTATAATAATAAAATATTTAGAAATAAATTTAACCAAGGAAATGCAAGTTATGTACACTGCAAATTAGAAAATATTGACAAAATAAATTAAAGAAGACACAAATAAGTAGAAATATACCCAGTGTTTATGGATTAGAAGAATTAATATTATTAAAAATGTCCATACTATCCAAAGTGATCTACAGATTCAGTGTAATCTTTATTAAAATTATAATGACACTTTTCACAGAAAAATTTTTTAAAAATTCTAAAATTTATGTGGAACTACAAAAGACCTGGAATAGCCAGAGAAATCTGGAGCAAAAAGAATGAAATGAGGGACGTCATTACTACTTGATTTCAAAATATACTACAAAGTTCTATAGTCAAAACAGAATGGTACTGGCATAAAAATAGACACTTAGATCAACTGAACACAATACACAGCCCAGAAGTAAATCCACACATTTACAGTCAATTGATTTTCAACACAAGTGCCAACAACACCCAATGAGGAAAGATAGTCTCTTCGATACGTGGTGCTGGCAACATGTATATTCCCACACAGAAGAATGAAATGAGACCCTTATCTCACACCATATAGAAAAATGAATCAAAAAATGGACTAAAGACTTAAATATAAGACCTAAAACTAAAAAAATTACTAGCTTCATGACATTGGTCTGGACAAGGATTTTTTGATATGAATCCCAAATCATAGGCAATAAAATAAAAAACAGGCAAATGGGATTACATCAAACTAAAAAGCTTCCACACAGCCAAGGAAACATTAACAGAGTAAAGAGAAAAGCTACAGAAGGGGAGAAAATATTCATAAACCATACATCTGATAAGGGGTTAATATCCAAAATATATAAGGAACTTAATAGTGAGAAAAAATAACCAGAGTAAAACATGGGCAAAGTATCTAGATGGACATCTCTCCACAGAAGACATACAAATAGCCAACAGGTATATGAAAAAAATGCTCAGATCACTCACTAAACATCAGAGAAATGCACAGTGTACAATGAGATATCCCTTCACATCTGTTAGGATGGCTATTAGCAAAAAGATGAAAGAGAACAAATGTTGTCAAGGATGTGGAGGAAAGGGAACCCTTACACACTGTTTGTGGGAATTTAACTAGTACAGTCATTATGGAAAACAGTATAGAAATTCCTCAATAATTTAACTACTATATCATCTTGCAGTTCCACTGCTGGGTATGTATCTAAAGGAAATAAGATCAATATTGTACATCTAAGAGATATCTTTCATTGCAGGATCATTTCTTACAAAATATTCTATATTTTGGCTATTCACTGTAGCCAAAATATGGAATCAACTTAAGTGTCCATCAATAGATAAAATGTGCTATAGATACCCAAGGAATACTATTTAGCCTAAAAAAGATGCAATCCTGTCATTTGTGACAAAATAGATGAACCTAGAGGCTATTATGCTAAGTAAAATAAGATAGGCATAGAAAAAAACAAAACAAAACTGTATGATCTCACTTACAGTGTGGAAGCTAACAACATTGAACTCAGAAGTGAGAAAGGTGGTTACCAGGGACTGGGGGTTGGGTTGGAAGAAAAAGAAAAGAAAATGACAGATCAGCATCCTTTGTGCCTACCAATGCAAAATCTTCAGCTAAATACTAGTAATCTGGCAACCTATAAAGAATGTATACTCTGACAAAGTGGGATTTATCCTAGGAATGCAAGATTAGTTCAACATCTGAAAATCAATTAATAGAATATAAATAACAATAGCAATGGTTTAGAATATAAATAGAATGAAAAATAAAAATCATGTGACCATCTCAATAGATGCAGAGAAAGCATTTGACAAAATCAAACACCCTTGTGTGATAAAAAATACTCAATACACTAAGAATAGAAATGAATATCTTCAACATAGTAAAGGGCATCTATGAAAAAAAACACAGCTAACAGCATATTTATTGTTAAAGACTGAAAGAAAGCTTCCCCCTCCATGCCCCAGGCTCATGAACAAGAATTGGCTATCAGCTCTCATCACTTCTATTCAAACTTGTGCTATAGGTTCTAGCCAGAATAATGAGACAAGAAAAAGAAAAAAACTTATCCAAATGGAAACAAAGAAATAAAACCATTTCTATTTGTATAAGATAGGGTCTTATATATGGGAAAGTCTAAGTAATCTACAAAAAAAGGAAGAAAGAAGCTATTAGGGCTAATAAATGAACTCAGGGAGGTTGCAGGATACAAGATCAATGTACAAAAATCAGCTGTTCTTCTGTATAATCAATGAAAAACCTACAACCGAAAATAAGACAATTCCACAATAATGAAAAATTTAAAATACTGAGGAATAAATTTAACAACAGTAGAAAGACTTACACACTGAAAATTACAAAGCACTTTTGAAAGCAATCAACGAATACTTAAATAAGTAGAAAGACAAAGAGGGTGATATTGCCCAATTTTCCATAGATTCAATTTGCCTACCCTATCAACATTATAGCTGCTTTTTTTTTTTTTTTTTTTTTTTTTTTTTTTGCAAAAGCTGACAAGTTAATCCTAAAATTCATATGAAAATGCAAGAGGCCCAAAATAGCTAAAACAATCTTGAAAAAGAAGAACAAAGTTGGAAAAAATCACACTTCCCAATTTCAAAACTTACTTTAAAACTTCTCAACATTATGTGGTGCTGGCATAAACGTAGGCTTCAAAATCAGTGGAACAGAATGGAGAATCCAGAAATAATCCCTTACATTCAGGTTCTCCAACAGGGTACTAAGATCATTCGATGGGAAAATAAGTCTTTTCAACGAAAGGTCCTGGGAGAACCGGATAGCTGCATGAAAAGCATGATCCTACCTCATACCATATGTAAAAATTAAGTTTAAATGGGTCATAGACCTAAATCTAAGAGCTAAAGCTATAAACTCCTAGAGAAAACCCAAGGTTGGTGAGCAACCTCTCCCAGGGATGTGCTTGGTCCTTAGCAGGTATTTCAAAATTATTAATTTCCTGTGTGCCAGAATTAAAATAAGGAAACCCCCAACTTCATTTTTTACTGTCGCCTTTCAATGTCCGTGCACACAGGAAATGGCCCTGAAAGGCAGCGCTTCACCAGCTGGAAGTCAGACCCTCAGTGTAGATCCTGCACACGAGTTCCCTCCCCCATGCCAACCGTGTGGCTACCGTTAGGCAGTGCTGGCCTGGCTCGGTGCCACCTCCACATCTGAGCATTCCACGCTCAAGCTGAACCGGCCCAAGCCTGGCCAGAGAGGAGGACGCCCACCCAGGCACCTCCCTAGTCAGTGTCAGCGCCCTGCTGTGACCCTGTAGGCAGCGGCCCCTGCAAGGGAGTGGAGGAGCTCCAGCAGCTGCAGGGCCAGCAGGCTCCAGTCCAGCAGGGTCACCGCTGCTGGTGCCCCTGCCGCCGGCCCTATCCACTCCCCCAGACTGGGGCTGCGGTACTTGACCCAGCCCCCAACTTCTCTCCTCCCCGGGATGGGGGGACATACCTTCTAGCCCCTCCCAGCTTCTCTCCTACCTGGCCTGGGAGTGAACACACCTCCGTGCCCCCCAGCTTCTCTCCTCCTAATACATCTTCCTGTCCCCCAGCTTCTTTCCTTGACGGGAGGAGAGACTGAGGGGTGTGGCTAGGTGGGAAGCAGGAGCCAACTTAATCCCCCAGGCAGAACAGAGGGAGAGGCGCCCCCAGTAACCCTACACTGACCTGGGCTCACTGGACCCATTACCAGGTACATTTGTAAATTTCAACCCTGTGTGTTTTTCTGGAAGCTTGAGGGGAGGAACCAAGCACTTTAAGAACTTTTGTTACAGAGCCCCAACCTGTCAGTCACCTCACAGGCAGGAGGCAGTAGCCAGTCCTGCCTGGGAAAGGACCAGGCAACTAGACACCTTAACTGCCCAGGAGCAGTTCCTGTTCAGACCTCAGGGCTCTTCTGCACTCAGGGAGAGGGCCCATCTCACTCTGGCAAGGTGTTTTCCTTAGGACTTGCGCTTTTCTTCTATAATAAATGTACATTGATGGTGATTACTTTGTATTTGTGATCAATTCCTTGTCACCTGGGCTCCAACCAAGATCCAGGGAACATCCCCCTGCAGAGGGACCTGACAGTTGCTAAAACCAGACCACAGAAACCAAGAACCCCATGGAAGCCATTATTTAGCAGGGAAAAAGCAGAGAAGGAAAGCAGGGCCTAATTCTGTGTGTTAGTGATACAGGGCCCCCCATTCACTGCTGGACTGGGACCCCAGTTTTCCTAGGCCTAGGTAATTTTATGAAGGGAAGCCCTGAACTGCCCTGAGCTGGAGGGTTTGCATTCATTTATTGGTGTAGAATACTTATGAACATTGTGAAGTAGCTGAAGAAATTTCACCCTAAAATAGGATTCCTTGGTATAAAGGATATTTTCAGTGAAAAGGCCATTTTTTTATTAGAAAGCGCTGGCCTCTCCTCTGTAAAACCTGAGTATCCTGATTTAGAATCAGAAAAGGGGCTTCTAGACTCCTTATCACATAGGCCCCTCCCTAAGCTCATTTGAAGCAGAAGACCTGTCTCTCAGGTTAATCTGCAAATCAATGTTTCCACCCATCAACATACATTCCCCCCCCAGCAACCACAAGCCCACTCTTCCCCCTCCCTCCTAAAAGGCATCTTTTAAAGCCATTATCACTGTGACTTTGGGAAATCATTCTTGTGGTTCCTCCCATGCCAATAGTATTTGGAAATAAACCTTTCTCTTATTAATCTGCTATAACTGTGAGTTGATCTTTTCAGAGAACCAACCTAGGGGGAAAGGGCGAGTTTCCCTGAGACTCCCCTTCAATTGAAAACATGTTTCCATTTGCCAAGTCCTGGCCAAGAGTAATTCTCAAGACCTAATACCCCTAGACAAAGAGCCCACACAGAGTCTTCCCATTTGGGTCTTTCACTCTGCCAGAAGCTCTGGTGCTTTTTAGTCCTTCTGTCCAGAGCTCTGGTTTGTGATCTTTTCCGTCTGATAAAATCCTATCTTACCAGTGATCTGTGGTCCATGGAGTCATCCTTCAAATCCCCAAGACCAAGGACCTACTGAAGAAAGAAATTCCAGTTACATATATTGGGGGCGTCATCTGGGATTAAAGATCTGTGGTAAGCAATGGATTACTTATCTCTCTCCTGCTTTTCTCTATAATCATAATAATGGAGGCTAATAATTCAGATGTCCCCTGAAAGTGAATAGTGCAGCCTCTGATCTCCAGGAGAGAGGCTGTTGGGAACGAACTTTCTAATTCCCCTTGTCTCTAAAACAGTGGTTCTCAACCTTCCTAATGCCGTGACGTATCTTGATTGTTACAAAGGGGTTGTGACCCACAGGTTGAGAACCGCTGCCCTAAAAGAAAGGAGCTAAAAGGAATGTTAGAAACGTGTCAAACTGTTTATAAAACCAGTGTATGGTGCCCCATGATCGCATTAATGTACATAGCTATGATTTAATAATAAAAAAATAAAATAAATAAAAATAAAACAAGAAGTATCAAAGAGAGAGAGAGAAAAAAAGAAGGCTTCCTTCTGAACCCATTCTGTATTCACTCCTTTTCTCTGGCTGAGAGCTGAGCAAAACAGAAGTAACACCCAGAGGTCCTGGGGTACCTAGCAATGGTTCTGACCCCAGGGCTCTGGAGGGCCTTCTGGAAAACGTGCTCCCCCAGCTCTTTTACTGTTTACTCTTGTCTGCCACGATCCCAAACTTCTTCTGTTTATCTCTACAGGCTCCTGCCGCTTTCTCTCTCTCTTTCTCCTTGTGGTTTGCGTGATTTGTTTTAATGTCGATAAAAGATTGCTTTATATATTTAGTTAAGTTTTTACTGGCTCTTTCTGGTGTTTTTTCAGATGTGGTAAGTGCTCTTCGGGGGTTGTAGGTACGTTGTAAGGTCCTTTTCATTGCTTTTTACTGCAAAATTAAGTTCAGTTGGTTTTTGCATGTTTGAGGAAAAAAAGCTGAACTATGTTAATGGCTAGAGGCCAAGAAGTTGGTTCCAAACAAAGGGCAAAAATGACTCCCCTATACAGCTTCTCTGGGGGACTAGGAGCCTTAGAGGGGAAGCCTGGGGCAATCCCCATCCCCAAGGCAAGAATTTCCCTGAACCCTAGGCTACAGTTCAGTTTCTTTTCTTTTTTGCAGTTTTTGGCTGGGGCTGGGTTTGAACCCACCACCTCCGGCATTTGGGGCTGGTGCCTTACTTCTTTGAGCCACAGGCACTGCCCCAAAGAAGATAATTTTTTTTTTTTTTGCAGTTTTTGGCCGTGGCTGAGTTTGAACCCACCACCTCTGGCATATGGGACCAGCGCCCTACCCCTTTGAGCCACAGGCGCCGCCCTCAATTTCTTCTTTAAAAGAAAACAGAAAAGAAAGGAAACCTTTAAAAATGAAGAAAGGTAAAGAAAATGACCCTGGGTATTTGATTTTTTTTCTAGTCTATTAGTGTAAATGGAAAGGTTCAAATTTATTCTGGGTTTCTCTAAGAGTTCAGGAAGTTGTAACAGATTTTAATGCAAAAATTTTAAAGTGTCCCACAACCCTGATTTGTTACTGAGTTTAAAATTATTGTTGCCTTGCTAACTTTTGGGAAAGAAAGGAGGGTGGAAAACATGGCATTGAAGACCTGCTCATGATAGAAAGCCTATTTTACTTTGTTACTGGGAATTTAGAAAAACCCTGTAAAAATTATCATGTGTGAGCACAGTTTTTTCCAAGGCGGGGCTCATTCTTCACTTTGATTGACAGGTATATACTCAATGGCAGGCACGGAAAGGGGCAGAACTTGCATTTGTGTCAGGTGGCACCAGACCTGTGGATACCTGATTTCTCAGGCTGTGCTGCCAGCAAGTAATTAGCACAGAAGGGCCAGCAGGTACGAAGTGCTACACTGGTAATTATGGCTAAATCCAGACAAGTGCAGGGGCTGGGGAGGCCACTCTCCTCGGGGATTCTTCCCCAAGCATTGGAAGGATGCTTCCTTTTTTTTGGCCGGAAGGCTTCATGGGTTGGTCAAAAGACACTTTGACAACCCAGGAACACATAGGGCGCGATTGATTAAGATGGTGGATGTTTGTGCTTTCCCACGGATGGGTAACACTCTCTCTCTCTAAGAGAACGCTGGATAACATGTTCTCTCACTAGGAGAACTTTTAGCAGGTGGGACTACTATGGCTCCTGGGTACCATAGTATTTTGTATTTTGGCCTGTGCTGCCAGAACACCACGCTAGGCTGTATTGTGAAGCAATGGGACATGTTTGATCCCCAGATGTTGATAAAAGAATGTATGATTTTCTTCGGCACTCAGGCCTGGCCTCAGGATAAACTCTCCAATGGTGAACGATGGCCGCACCAGAGGGTACTCTAAATTATGACACTGTTTTTCAGTTAGATCTTTTTTTTATAATGAAGAAAAGAAGTAGTCTGAAGTGTCCTGTGTGCAAGCTTTTTTTTTTTTTTTTTCTCAGAGACAAATTCCAACCTTGTAAAACCTGTCAGATAGATCCAGCTCTCCTAGATGTAATAACTTCCCCAAATGGCCAGGGATTCCTGAGAGTGATGCTGTCACCACCTAGTTCAAGCCCATGATCTACTTCTGCACCTTCCTCCATGCCTTTATAAAACCTCAGAAAGAATCTGTGTCAAAGTTTCTTCTGGTCCTGCTGGGACCCCCAGAAGGCAACTGTATCCTTCTTTGTGTCCCTGGGTCAAAACCACAGGTGGTGAAAGGGAAAATGTGTAAGTGTTCACTCCATTTTCTCTGGCAGATTTAAAACAAATTACAGTTAATTAGGAAAATGTTCTGATGACCCAGATAGGTACACAGATGTTATCCATGGTTTAGGACAAAGCTTCGACCTCTCTTGGTGAGATGTAATGCTACTGCTACATTAAACTTTAACTTTGAGAAAAACAAAGTCTTGGATGAGACCAGAAAATGGAATGATTTGTGTGGTTCATGTCCAATACTGATAGCAGCATGTCCTTTGAGGAAAGGGACAAATACCCCATGGGAACATGGGCAGTTCCCTTGGAGGATCCTGAATGGGTGGTGTAAACATTTCCAACATGTATCTTGGAAACGTATGTCAATCCAAGAAAAAGCCTATGAATTATTCTAAGTTGTTTACTATTTACCAGGAATAAAATGAGAGTCCCTCAGCCTTAGTTGACACCTGACTCCTTAGAGGGTCAAATTATTTTAAAAGATAAATTTACCATTCAAGCCACCCAGACATTAGAAAAAACTCCAGAAATTGGCCCTAGGCCCTAATCATAACCTGGAGAATCTTCTTAAAACAGCCACAGTGGTCTTTTACAATCAAGATCAGGAGAAAGAGGAGAAAAAAGGAAAGAGATAGAAAAAGAATGACAACTCTCGTAATGACACTCTGACAAAAGGCCACCGTTCAGGGAGAGAGGGAAGCCAGAGGAGCTAAGAACAAGGGCTTCCAATGTGGTCAGACTGGCCACTTCAAGAGAGAGTTTTCCCCCGCAGGACCACCTGTCAGGCAAGCCACCTGGCCCCTGTCCGGAATGCAAGGGTGACCACTGGAGAGCAGCCTGTCCTCACAGGCAAAGGCCTCCGGGGACAGTGATCCCATCAGCACCCAAACTGGACTGAGGGTGCTCGGGGCAGATTCTCATGGCTCCAGCTTGTATCATCACCCCTCAGGAGCCCCCGGGTCTGCCTCATAGTAGAGGGCCAGGAGACAGAATTACTTCTGGACATTAGAGCAACCTTTTCTATACTCTTCTCTAACCCTGATCTTCTTTCCCCCAAGTCTGTCACTATACAAGGTATGCTGGGAAAGCTGGTTACCAAATTCTCTCAGCCTTTAAGCTGCAATTGGGGTGACCAGCTGTTCTTTCTCATCTTCCTAATCATGCCTGAAAATCCTGCTCCCCTTTTGGGGAGGGACATACTAACTAAAGCAGGAACAACCATTTGTATGAATAGGGGACAGGAACCTATACTCTGCCTTCCCTTATTAGAGACAGAAATTAACCCAGAAGTGTGGGCTACTGAGGGACAGGTGGGAAGAGCAAGATATGCTCAACCAGTCCAAATTAAGTTAAGAAAATCTCACCATCTACGCAATCAAAACCAATACCCTCTAAAAGCAGAAGTTAAGAATGGGTTACTATCTATATTACAGAATCAAAAGCAGAGTCCACGTAACACTCCTGTTCTAGGAGTGCCAAAGCCAAACAGGATTGGAGACTAGTATAAGACCTCAGTGTTATAAATGAAGCAGCAAGATTAGCCCACATCACAAAGTCCCCAAACACCAGATGCTGGCATGGATGTGGAGAGAAGGGAACACTTCTACACTGTTGGTGGGATTGCAAACTAATATAGCCTTTTGGAGACAAGAACAGAAAATCCTCAAAGATCTAAAATAGACCTTCCATCTGACCCTGCAATCCCATTCCTAAGTATCTACATAGAATAAAGAAACATTTTACCACAAAGACATTTGCACTAGAATGTTTATCGCAGCTCAGTTCATAATTGCCAAGTTGTGAAAGCAACCTAAGTGCCCATCAACCCATGTATGGATCAACAAACTGGTGTATGTACACCATGGAATATTATTCAGCCATTAAAAAGTTGGAGACTGTGCATCTTTTACACTTACGTGGATGGAGTTGAAATATACTCTTAGTAAAGTATCACAAGAATGGAAAAATCAATAGTCAATGTACTCCATACCATTATGAAACCAATATATAAACAATTACATGCTCGTGAGAACAATAAAACACTAGCATAGTCCAGTTCAGGAGTAGAGAGAAGTGGGATGGGGAAGTGGGGGAGGACGTATGGCAGGAGGGAGGGCATGAGACGGGATGTCACTTAACATGCACATTGTGAGGGTGTATAACACACCCCCTGGGTGAGGGGCTCTTCTACAAATGGAACTTTACCCTGGAAGTGAGAACAAATGTAACCCAAAGTTGTACCCTCATATTTATTTGAAAAAATGCTCAAAAAAAGAAAAAAAAAAAAAAAAAAAAGAATGGAGGAGCAAGGATCCAATGTGCTCAATTCTAATATGAAGGCCGTAGATGAGGTGCAGGGGGGCGGATCGGGGACTGCGGGCGCCGCGAGGGGCGGGGAAGAGGATGGGGGTCATGGTGTATGGCACCCCTCGTGGGGATGGGACTTTATATTTTATTATAAGAGGAACTTTCTGTAACAAATGCAATAAGTATAACCTAATTCTTTGTACTGTCAATGAATCCCAAACAATAAAATAAAAAAATTAAAAAATAAAAAAAAACACAAGAGGAGGGGACAGCACAGGCATTTTCTCCAGCCATGCAGGGAAATTCCAAAGTGACTTTAACCTCAGCACCTTGCTTTGATTCTTCTCATAGTAAACACTCCCCATCACCCCAGGTCCCACCAATATGAAATCCTGCTAGTGCTGCATGGAGCACTTCAGTTAGGTGTGATTCCCCACCCTGACTCTGAGGGCATTTGCCCAATAATGAAGACATTCCAAATTCAGCTGGAGTCTCATCAAGTGACAACTCTGGACAGGGCTTCCTTTCTCCAGGTATGTTCTTCTGTGTGTTCTGAAGATCAGTTGGTTGTAGGCAGATGGGTTCCACTGGTCTTGGTCCTTACTTTTATACCACTGCCATGCTGTTCTGGCAACTGTAGCCTTGTCACATCATATAAAGTCTGGAACTGTTT
>CAUYPK010039671.1:0-118434 GCA_963574355.1 Loris lydekkerianus | reverse complement strand
AGAAAGATGGAGACTTTACCTCTTTCATGTTTACATGGATGGAGCTGGAACATATTCTCCTTAGCAAAGTATCCCAGGAATGGAAGAAAAAGTACCCAATGTCCTCAGCCCTACTATGAAGGTAAACTATAGCTTTCACATGAAGGCTATAACCCAACTATACCACAAGACTATGAGGAGAGGACCAAGGAAGGGGAAGGGAGGGGGGAGGTTTGGGTGGAGGGAGGATGATGGGTTGGGCCACATCTATGGTGCATATTTTTACCTATAATAAAAAAAAAAAAAAGAAAAAAAGAAATAAAAAAAATATTGATAAAACAGAAATTAGTGTTAAAAATAATTAAAAGTTTTATATTAGGATTAATAAAACATAATAAAACATCAGAAAATATTTAAAATTAATAATGAGTAAAAGATCAGAAATTAATAAAACACAGCAAAGAGAATCAAGAATGTCGAAAGCTTATCTTTTTGCAAAGACTAATAAAACCAATAAACTCCTTATAAAATTAGTCAAGAAAATGAAAGAGTAAAGACACAAAGTATTAATACTGAGAATACAGATCTGCAGATATTTAAAAGGTAAGATGGTGTTGTAAACAATTTTATACCTATCCACTTGAAATTTTAGGTAAAATTTCATAAAAATGAAAAGTTGCAAACTGAGATAAGAATAAATATGATGCATAGTCCTGTAACTATTAAAGAAATTTCATCTGTATTCAAATATTTTTCATTGAAAAAACAGAAAATGGATACACTGGAAAATTTTATCAAATACACGATAAAACATAATTTTTCACAGATCTTCCAGGTAACAGAAAAAGAGAGAAAACTCCCCAATTGGTTTTATGAGACCCACATAATATTGATATCAAAACCCTGCATTCAACAAGAGTTCACAAGAAAGAAAAGTTATAGGACAATCTTATTTCTGAACATAGATACAAAAATCTGAAAATAATATATATCAAAATCTAGCAATTTGATCTCTTTCATGTATTCTTTTTTTTTTTAAGCAATGCTTTACAAGTGAAAGCATTCTCAGCTCTAGAGTCATGCAGGAACAGGCAGTGGGAAATATTTGGCCCACTAGTTATAGTTTCCCAACCCTTGACCTAAAATAAAAGGAGAGATTACCATGTTCAGAAGTTTATTCTTAACTAATCTAAAGAATGAATCAATGCAAGTCCAATCAAAATACAACAGGTTTTTTTTTTTAACAAAATAATTCTAAACTTTGTATGGATGGATACACAAAAAGATAAGAATAGCCAAGTTAGATATAAAAACTTAATCACAAAACTTCATTAATTAACACAGTAGAACAGGATAGAGAGTGTAGAAACAATCTCAGCTGTATCTGAACATTTGAGTTATGACAAAATAAACTGCTGAGCAATGAAGAAGGGACAATCTCTTCAACACAGGTGAAAAAGGAAACTTGATCCCTACCTCACATCATATACAAAAAGTCAAATTCAGAAGAACCATACATCTAAACATGAAAGACAAGATAATGAAGCTTCTAAAAGCTATCACAAGAGGGCAGTGCCTGTGGCTCAAAGGAGTAGGTTGCCAGCCCCATATGCCAGAGGTGGTGAGTTCAAACCCAGCCCTGGCCAAAAACTGCAAAAGAAAAAAAAAAAAAGCTACCACAAGACAATATCTTTTTGAGTTCTACTTCATGCATGATAGTGTGAGAAGCTCCATGGAAGTGACTTCATTTGCAACCATGAAGTTCAAGCCTAACAACACTCTCAAAACCAGGAGGAAATTGATGGTTTCATTACATCTGTCAACCAACTATTTTCCTGGGGAGAATCAGAAAGAGAAATGGGGAAAAGCCCTCCTGAGAGTTACACCAAATCTCAGACACTCAAAAAATATTCAAAGGAGGCTGGTTTTGATTGGATCAGTCTGTAAAGAAATGTATGTCCCAGGGTATTGTTGAAAACAACAGAGAAATCAGCTGGCAATTAGTGGAACTTAACAGTTGAATGTGGTCAGAGAATGAGATAAGCAATGACAGTCCTGCAAAAACCACTGTCACCCTAGAGATACAAAGTCCCCTGAGGAACAACATTAGAGGCTTCATGATGTGTTGGGGAGACAGGGGGTTGAACTCCAGCAAGATACTCTAGAAAGTCATGAAACAAGAACAGGCTCCAAACGGGAAGACTGGTGTCAGAGGTGCTATGATACATTATTTATGATGTCTAGCTTCCAGCAAAAAATTATGAAACATACAAAGAAATAAGAAAGTATCACCTATACAGCAAGCATCAGAGTGAGCAGATGTTAGATTTAACAAAGATTTAAAAGTAGCAGTTGTAAATATGTTCAAAGAACTTAAAGGAAATCATGCTTAAATGGTGCCACATGAAATAGAAAATATTAATAAATAGATAAAAGAAATTTTTTTTGAGACAGAGCCTCAAGCTGTCACCCTGGGTAGAGTGCCATGGTGTCACAGCTCACAGCAACCTCCAACTCCTGGGCTTAAGCGATTCTCCTGCCTCATCCTCCCAAGTAGCTGGGACTACAGGTGCCCACCACAATGCCTGGTTATTTTTTGGTTGTAGTTGTCGTTGTTTGGCAGGCCCAGGCTGGATGCAAGCCTGCCAGCTCTGGTGTATGTGGTTGGTGCCTTAGCCACTTAAGCTACAGATGCCAAAGATAAAAATTATTTTTTAAAAAACATAGAAATTTTGTGAAAAGTACAATAAATGAGATTTAAAAAATAACTAAAAGGATTCAATAGTATATTTTAATCGGCAGAAGAATTGATCAACTTGAAAATAAATTCATGGAGATTATGAAATCTGAAGATCAGAAGAAAAAACATGATAAAAAATGAACAAAGACTCATAGAGATGTGGGATATTATTAAGTACAACAATATATATGTAATGGGAGTACGAGGAGAGGAGAGTGAAAAATAAGCAAAAAAGATATTACAAGAAACAATGGCTGAAAACTACCCAAATTTACTGAAAAACATTTACCTATACTCAGCAACCTCGATGAACTCCAAGCAGAATAAACACAAAGAGATTCACATACACATTATATTAAAAAAGTGGAAATCCATAGACAAAAGGAAAATATTGAAGGCAGCAAGAGAAAAACAACTCAGATTATGAGAGAATCCCAATAAGATTAACATCTGACTTCTCATCAGAAATAATGGAAGCCAGAAAGCAATGGGATAAAGTATTCAAAGTGCTTAAAGAAAACAGCTGTCAACCAAAAATCTTATATCCAGCAGACCTGTCTTTAGGAAATAAAGGTGAATTAAACACATTACAAAATAAAACAAAAACGGATATCATGTGTTGTTAGCAGATCTGCCTTGCAAGAAATACCAAGGCAAGTTCTTCAGACTGAAAACAGATGATTCCAGATAATTATTTGAATCCACATTAAAAAAGCACTAGTAAAAGTAATTGTGTAATTATAAAAAAGAGTATAAATGCATATTTATTCTCCTTCCTCTTATTAACCAATTTAAAAAGCAATTGTAAAAAGCAATATATATATATATATTGCTATATATATATATACAAAAATCAATTATAGAAAACAATATATATATTATATATATATACATTGCTATACACATATATACAACTATATATGTGTGTGTATATAATATTTATATTATATTTATTATTAAATATAATATAATATTTATACTATATTTAATATTTATATTATATACACACACACATATATACATAGTTGGACCAGTGACATACAGAAATGTAATGTCTTTGCTAATAATGGCACAAGGAGGTTCATGAGAGCAAAACTCTATCAGGCTAAGGAAATGACTCCAGATGGCAAATTGAATCCATAAGAACAAATGAAGAAACCACAAAGGATTGATATGAAGGCTGGCATTTAAAAAGCTATAAATATATATGTGCCCTCTTTTCTGCTCTTAGCTTCTTTAAAAGGCATAAAAATTATATAAAATAATTATGAAAATGTATTGTTACATTTGTAACATTTATAGATATGATTTGTATGACAATGACAGTTCCAAAAAAGGGGAGAAAGAATAGAGCTACATAGAAGTAACACTTCAGTCTCTAAATGGATTTATGTTCGTATAAATCTAAAGCTGATTCTGAAAGTGTAGAATGTATATGGTAAGCCCTAGAGCGACCACTAAGAAAATTATTCAAAAATCTATGAAGAAGAAATCACAGGGGAAATTAGAAAATACTTTAAATGAGTAAAAACAAAGAAACGGCATTCTAAAATTTATGGGACGCAGCTAACAAGCAGGAAGGAAATTTATAGTCGTAAATGCCTAAATTCAACAAGGAGAATGATCTCAAATTAATAATCTAAACTTTCACCTTCCTACGGTGAAAAAAAGAGCAAACCGCCCTGAAGCAACCTGAAGGAAGGAAATAATGAATAAGAAAGGAAATTATGTAAATAGAGACAAGAAAAATCAACGAAACTAAAAGCTGATACTTTGAAAAAGATCAATACAACAGATTAATTGATGTATTGATTGATTGATTGACCAGTCAATCCAGCAAATGTAACTGAAAAGAAAAACGAAAAAGACTCAAATTATTAGAATCAGTAATGTAATAATGGACATTACTACCAATCTTAATGAAATAAAATGGAATACTATGGACAATTGTATGCTAACAAATCGGATCATCTATATAAAATTGCAGAGATTTGCTAAATGAATATTTAGGGTAGGAGAAGGGGCTGAGGAGAAATAGGGAATGGGCATATTTGTTTCCGAACAAACCCCATTTGTCTTATTTCAAACAATATAGAAAGCGCCCTGCAAACCTGGGGACGTCCTAGGCTCTGTCCTGTCCTCCCTACCTGGAGGGATCGTTTTAAGTCATCCCCTTTTTAGAGCCTCTTTCAAATGCCAGGGTTTGGGGACTAGGTGAGGTCTTTCCAAAGTGTGGACTTACACTACTGATGGGTAACAATGCCGCATTCGATACTCTGAGTCCAAGGTGAGGAGAGCTATTTCCTGTCCCAATTTTTTTAGGCCTTTTGACTACTTTCAAGCCAAAGTGTCAGCTTTGGTGCTGAGTGTCTTCAACGTCCTGCTAACATTGGCCAGTCCCTCTGAACTGTACAGGGACTAGAGAGTATACATTGGGATCAGAGGCCCCCAGACAACACAACTCTGTTGGAATTTCGTGGCCTTGCCCCATTCCTGTGTGCTATTGTCATGGCTACGTCTGTTTACAGTAAGTGGTGGTGGATTTTTTTGTTCACATTTACTTAAGTAGAAAAGGTGATTTTTTAAATTATATCAAGTGAAAAAAGCATGTTGCAGGCCAGTGTGCATTGCATGCTACAAATTGTCCTTAAATTGGGAAAATATAACAAATTCATACACTTGGCATTTATTCATGTAGGATAACAGTTGTGGCTGTGGGGGGGGGGGGAGCAGTGAGGGAGTCGGGCAGGGAAGCAAACTCTCCCCAAAGTGCTCATTAAACTTTTTGATTTTTGAACCATGTGAGCACAGCTCAGATCCAACAAAAATTAAATGAAGAATAAATTTAAAATTAAGACAAGCATGAAATAAATTACAGTAATGCTCACTCATAAGACAAAAATCTCAAAGGTGGCGCCCAAGTGACTGAGGTTGAAGAGACACAGGGCTGGCCGGGGGCTGCTGTCCTCTCCATCTCCGGCTGCGGCAGTGGGGCAGGATTCCTGGGCACACGGCCCGCTCCCCCACCCTCTACCACCCACTGGTTCCTGGCAGGTACCTGGGCACAGCTCCCTCAGCCCCTGAGACTCCCATCTGTGCACAATGTTCTGCCTGTTCCTGGTGCCAGTCCAGTGGGGCCTGCCCACACCCAGACACGCCCTTCAGACCCTGGGGATCCCCTAGGTCCTGGGCCAGGACCTGGGCCTAAAGAGAGGAGCTGGCTGGGTCAGTGATGAGTGTGAGGACCTCTGTCCAGGGCAGGCTGCCTCCTCCCTTTCGGTAAATTTTCTCATGCTGATCGTAGAAGATAATAATGACACACTGCCTCCAACCCACGCCTGTGGTGCATTTTCACTCATTTCATCTGTGCATCAGCCCAATGGGGGAGCTTTATCATCATCACCATCACCCCATTTTCCAGATGAGTATACAGAGGCAGGTTAAATAACTTGCTCTGAGGTCACACATCTGAAAAGGTAGAGTCTGGGTCTGTACTCAGGCCATGAACTCTGAGTCCCCAACAGGTGCAGAGCCTCTGCTCCACAAGGGCCTGGAGTCTCGACTCTTGGAGATCCAAATGGGGTCTGGCATGCAGTGCAGAGAAAGAACCGAAGGGGTCAGAATGAGCCCTGGAGGATGGAATCCCTTAGAAAACTCTGCCCTAGGGCTGAAAGCAGTGGCCCACATTTGGAATCCAGGCACTCTGGGAGGCCGACAAGTGGGTGGATTACTTACGCTCACGCTCAGGAGTCGGAGACCAGACTGAGCAAAAGGGTGACCCTGTCTCTAAAAATAGCCCTGCGTTGTGGCAGACACTTGTAGTCCCAGCTACTTGGGAGGCTGAAGCAAGAGGATCTTGAGTCCAAGAGCTTTGAGGTTACTTTGAGCTATGATGCCAGAGCACTCTACCAAGAGTGAAAAAGTGACACTTAGTCTCCCAAAAAAAAGCCAAAAAACTGCTGCCCTTCCTCAGGGGCATACTCTGTGCACCTGTTTCCTTAAAGAGAAAAAGAGAAAGTCTGAGCCTGAGGAGCCACCTTAGCGGGTTCTGCTGCCAACACTTGGCTTCCTCCAGCATCCCAGCCCCAGGGCCATAGCCAGACTCCTCCCCCTATTGTTTGTGTCTCACCCAAAAGAAAACACACATTTTTGTGCTGGAGACACACCTCTCTCCCTGCTGCAATTCGTGGGGGTGAGGGGTGTACAAAAACAAGGGAAAAAAGCAGACAGTAAGAGTTTGGATTAGAATGAACAGAACGAGAGACCCAGGAGGCAGGGTGAGGAGCAGAGCGTGGGGCCGGGGAACTTGGGTGGGTCACAGAGCCTCAGTTTCATCACCTGTAAATGGGCTTCTTGGCAGTCTTTGCAGATCTGTGGTCAGAATTAAACAAGACTCATGTGAAACAGCCTAGCTCAGTGCTCAACGCAGAGTAGGTGCTAGTATGTGTGGATTTCTTTACACCGCGCTTTAGTTTCATCATCTGGAAAATGGAAATAATAGCAACCTCCTTTGTGAGGCTTCTTGGGAGAATGACGTGAGTTAATAATTGCAGAGCTCATGGTACATGCTGTGTAACTTGTGTCACCACACATCTTGTATTACACTATCATTCTGGGGTAGCTATTAATAGTGCCCTGTTGATTTTCCAAGTGTCCCAGTTTGGAGGGTAAATTTTGTATGCCCTCCATCAAAGGTTTAAACGACTAAATAATGAATCCAGAAGAGAAAGTGGTCTTCCAAAGCTGTGTCCCACCAAGATGCTTTTCTTCACAGGACCTAGTATCTAGGCCCTTGCCTTGTCACCCTAGCTTATCCCTGTGTCCCTCCCAGGGCAGGGCTGTCCCTCACAGAGGACCAGGAGCCTGGTGTGTGTGTGGGGGGGGGGATGAGAGAGGACAGTGGGGCTGAGCAGGTTCACTGTCACTTTCCACTTAGACTGGAGTGAAATTGCAGTGATAGTTTTTGTTAGTTCAGTCAACTCAGCCCTCCCTGCTTCTGTCTCTCAGGCTGTCCTTCCCTCCTTTGCTAGGATCCTGTGTCTGGGGACAAGGCAGACTCATGGTTTCCAGTGTGATGCTCTTGGTGGGCTGACTCTGGCTTCTTCTTCTTCCTTTAGGCCTATACGTGTTATTCCCACTATCTCTTTGCCTTGTGGACTCCTATGCATCCTTCAAAGGCCAGGTCAAATGACCCCTCCCCAGAAAAGCCTTTCCCTTTCCTCCTGGCAGAGACTCACTCTGTTCCCTTGCCTCCACCATTGCTCTGAGATCCACCACTTTCCAGCTGAACTAAATGGAGTCTCCTAACTTCTCTGTGCCTCAGTTTCCTGAGATGGGAATGAAAATTACAAGATCTTCCTAGAGCTATTATTAGAATTATATGAGATAGTACATGTAGTGTTTCAAGCATGCCTGGGACATAGTGAGCACACAACTTGCTATTATTACTACATTTTATGAACGATTAACAATCATGCTATCATCATCTTGCTACCCCACACTGTCATTGGTAGTTTTTCTGCCCAGCTCCCTCCTGAACTGAGCAACCGTCTGAAGAGTAAAGCCTGGCAGCCGTCTCTGGGCTCTCAGCTCACAGCACTGGGATGCTCGGAAACAGGTCCAAAGGAATACATGAAGGACTCATCAGATCTCCTGGGTCTCACTAACAGGCCCATCTACCGTGGGAATCTGGATACTCTTCCAAAGCCAGACTTGTTCCACAGCTATCTCAGGAACCTCTGGATTTCTAATTAGGAAAGTTGGCCGTTATCAGTTACCTATTGTGAGTAACAAACTCCACCTCACAGAGTTGTGGTTTAAAATGTCAATGATTCATTATTTCTTTCTGCTCTGTCAGCAAATACTGGCAGGCCCGTGAGTGGCCGGCTGGACGAGAATGCTACAGAGGTTGGCTGTTGTCTGGGGTGCCTGTTCCCCCACAACACACCCTGCCCCAATAGTGGACCAGCCCCCTCACATGGGAGTCTCCTCAGCTCCCCATGCATACCTCAGCCCCAACGGTGGACCAGCCCCCTTACATGGGAGTCCCCTCAGCTCCCCACACATACCTCAGCCTCAATAGTGGACCAGCCCCCTCACATGGGAGTCCCCTCAGCTCCCCACACATACCTCAGCCCCAACGGTGGACCAGCCCCCTCACATGGGAGTCCCCTCAGCTCCCCACACATACCTCAGCCCCAACGGTGGACCAGCCCCCTCACACGGGGTCTTCTCGGCTCTCCCCATGTGTCTCCAACCCCTGTGGTGGACCAGTCCCCTCAGCTCTTCTGTGAGTCCCAGCCCCAATGGTGAGCCATCCCACTCACATGGGAGTCCCCTTGGCTCCCCACCATGTGGCCCCCAGCTTCTGCACATGTCATTCCGAGGGCCATGTTCCCAGGGTGAAGGCAGAGGCTGCAAGGCCTTTGAGGCCCAGCCTTGGAAGAGGCACAACCATCACTTTTCTCATACTCTATTGCCTAAGGGAGCCACGTGGCCAAAGGAGGGAAACAGCTGCCAGCTCTCGGTGGGAGGAGGAGGTAAGTCCCACCACAGAGGGCACAGGCACCAGGATGCCAGGATGGGAAGAATTGGGGGCGGGGTCTTTGCCAACAGGCCACCACGGTGGCTTACTTACCATTGACTGTCAAGCATGTGTTCTGACACAGGCCTGGTGACAGGCACTGGGGACACAAGAAGGGAAAATACATGCCCCGTCCCAAAGGAGTTCCCAGTGTCTGATGAGAGAAATGTATGAAAAGATGGTGACAAGGCATTTTAATGAGGGCCCCGCCAGAATCTCGCTCTGGTTAGGACGGTCAGCGTCTAGTCTGTAGTCTCGGTGGGTGCATGGAAAGACAGGGTGGGGTATAGCTTTGGAATCAGATATTTCTGGGATCCTCTTCCTCACTGCCAACTGCCAAGTCAGCCAGCCTCTTAGAGACTCAGTTTTCTCATCTGAGAAATGGACCAACATTGCCTCCCAAAGTTGTGGCTGACATCAAGATGTTCCATCCGGGAAGGGGCTGACCGTCCTAACCAGAGCGAGATGGGTCAGAAGGCTCCTCATTCATTCACCACTGCCTCTCCAGGAGGCTACGATGCACTGGACACTGGAAGTACAGAGGTGGGTAAGGCAGACACGGCCCCGCCCTCCTGGAGCTCGCACGCCAGCAGGCAAGCCAGGCTATCATAGGATGGTCAGAGGAGGCATCCTGGGAGCAGGGACGTTTGAGTGGGGAGGGACCCGTGTGATATAAGGGAGCAAGTCCTGAGGACACCTGGGGGAGGAAGAATCCACAGGGATGAGGGCAAGTGCAAAGTCCCCGTGGCAGGACGTGGGTGGTGTCAAAGAACAGGACGGAGGCCAGTGTGGAGCGAGAGAGACGCAAGGTAGGAAGTGAGACGGGAAAAGGTTCAGTGAGCTGATGGGGGAGCGGGGCCTCCCCTGCTGGGGGACAGCACAGAGGCCAGGCAACGCAGAAACGCAGGTGTGCTCTAGCCGGAGAGCCTAACTCAGTGGCCCGGAGCCTCCGGAGTTGAGGAGATGACAGTGGAGAGGCGAGGAAAGCTAACTGTTAGGCATGGGTGTGGCCTCTTGAAGCCAGCAGGGGGACCAGGGACAGTGCCTGAGTGATGGCGGACCAAAGTTCAGCTTGAGCTGGGCTGCCCTTCCTATAAGCCTTGGGGGACCCTTCATGGCTGGACAACAACCCCCACTCTAAAGCCCCTATCATGCTGCTGTGGCTCTGGCCTGCCCTGATGGCACTCACGGGGGGCACCCAGATTTCCTGAAGAGCTGCAAGGCCTGGTTCTGAGTCTCAGGGCCACCACTGGCTCACTGAGAGCCACAGATAACTTCTCTCACAGGGCCTCAGTCTCACATCTAAGTTGGGGGCTGGAGACCACCGGCAGTCCTTTCAGTGCCCATGGCGGAGCTTTGGGCAAAGCAACAGTACGCCAACCGGGGGAGCAGAGACACTGAGGCTCTTCTTGTACAGATGTGGAGACTGAGGCCCCGGAGGGTGGGATGGGCCAGAGGGAGTCTGTGAGTAAATATTTGGGAGGGAGCATGTGATGACGTGCGATGCTTCAGACACACAGGCAGCGGCCGCTGTTCCCCACTGTTTGGACAGATGGTGATCTCCCTGGTGGAGGTTAATGGGATTCCCGTTGTCTGCAAGCTGAACTCGCCCAAAAGTAACAGGATCCCTAACCCCTCTCCTGCCCTCGCAGCCAGGCCAACAGACCACCCTCTCTGACATCCAGTACCGGGGTCCCGGTCAGGGAAGGTAGGCAGGCTGGTGGGGAGAAGCAGACTTGAGGAGGAGGATCACTTGCTACGTGCTAAGACCTTTATCCCACCTAATCCCTGCAAAATGCAGCAGGGACCATCATTGTCCCTGTTAGAGATGAGGACACTGAGGCTCAGAGAAATCACAGAAGCAAAGGGAGAAGAAATCTCAGGACTCTAAAAAAAAAAAAACAGGATCCAAAATGCAAGATCAAATTGCCTTTTGTAGAAATGCCATTTTTATTTAAAAAAAAAAAAAAAAGTTTACCTTTCTCATAGGCAGGCCTTTCTCAGATGGGCCAGATCAAATGAGCCTCACCAGAAAAGCCTTTCTCTTTCCCCCTTCCCTGGGCTCCCTCACTGCTGAGATCCACACTTAGCCACTGTCTGATCCAGGGAGTCTCCTCACTCCCTGTGCCTCAGTTTCCTCATCACAATGGGAATGAAAATAACAAGCTCTTCTTCCCGGGGCTGTTGTGAGCATTATATGATGTGGTACGCATGCACTGCTCGGTACTCCGGGGACACAGTAAGCACACAACCTGCTACTGTTGTATGTTATCACCATTGTCATAATCATCTTCACTATCGTCATCACAGCCGTCACCTTCTCATTCACAGCCCCTTCCCGGGTAGAACATCTTGATGTCAGCCACAACTTTGGGAGGCAATGTTGTTCCATTTCTCAGATGAGAAAACTGAGTCTCTAAGAGGCTGGCTGACTTGGCAGTTGGCAGTGAGGAAGAGGATCCCAGAAATATCTGACTCCAAAGCTATACCCCACCCTGTCTTTCCATGCACCCACCGAGACTACGGACAAGACGCTGACCGTCCTAACCAGCCCCTTCCATCTGTGCATTTCCCCTGCTTGGTCCACAGCCTGAATCTAGGGAGAGCCCTATCCTCCTTTCCCCTCCAGGCACAGATGGGACAGAGGCACCCAAGGCCAGAGGAGTGGTGGCAGGGTGCAGAGTCCAGCCTGAGCCATTCTCCACCTGAGCCCATATCTTAGAAAACGGGACTGTATTTGGAGACAGGGCCTTTCAAGAGGTAATTAAGGTGAAATAAAGTCATTGGGGTGTCCTCATAAGAACAGGAGGTTAGGACAGAGACATCCACCCAGGGATGACCGCATGAGGACACAGGGCCATCTGCAGGCCAATGAGAGGCCCATGGACATGGTGATCTTAGCCTTCCAGCCTGGGAATGTGAGGAGTGAGGTTGGTTGAGCCCTGACGGTGGTGCTGTTCCACCCAGCTGCCCTCTGCGCCCTCCACCCAGACGTCTTCCGTGCTTGCAGGCCTGCGCCTCTGGGGCCTTGGCACAGCACCACTTTAGCAGCCCATCTCTTGCTGGACCTCTTCCCTGGATGGGGAGCAAGTGACTTGGCCTCTCTTCACCTGGGAACCGGACAGCCACGCCTCACTCCCAGGAGAGCATGCACGAACACTCTGCTTAGAGAACATTCCAGCTGACTGAGCGGAATCTGCCCTCCCTGGCCACCCCCACACCCACCCCATTTAACCAGGCAACCTGTAGAGACCTGAGCTTCAGCCATGTGCCCCCCCTTTCCAGGCTGCGCCCCTAGGCTCAGCCTCCTCCCTTCTGACAACAAACAGCACAATTCTGAGACCCTTTCATCCTGTCAAGCCGGGCCCCAGAAACAACATACTCACTGTGTTAGCTGATCCATTTTGGGAAAATCCAGAAAAATTACTGAATATGCAAAGGGCATGCAAATGAGCCAGTTCAAAGCCGAAAGTGTTCTCTTTGGCATCCGTTGAGGGCCTGCTTTAACCAGTAGATAAAAGTGCCTGTAAGTGGCACAGCAGCTGTTGGCATGGAAACGGGGCTTCCACGGTGCTTAAGGAGACTTCAAACCAGCCCCTGAACCAACTATGCTAAACATCCTCTCGCTGCGATCTTGTTCACACTAGAAGCTCCCACTTCAGCTGGAGAGAGAGTGAGCACGGCCCTGGGAGATAAGCTTCTGACTGTGAGTGCTGAGTTGAGATTTAATGATTTGCCCCCCAAACAGGCACAAACTTGAGAGTCACACAGGCCCAAGTTCAAATCTTGGCTCCCAGAATATCCAGCTGTGAAACTTTAAGTGGGTTGCCAAATGCCTCTGAGTCTTTATTCCTTACCCCAGAAATGGCTAAATTTGGGGGACCCGGGGAAGGGGGTGAGTGCCACCACGTCACACCCTGGGCAGAGGATGCCAAGGGGCTCCAGTGAGCCCCAAGCAAAGCTCAGCACATGGTGACCGCCAGTGGACTTTCTGTCCTCCTCCCTCTCTCCCTCCCCCCCGCACCAGGAGGAAGGAAGAAACTTCGCTCAGGTTGATCTGTACATCTTGTGGGCTATTTTTATTTGTGTTCCGGGTGAAATAAAACAAGTTAAAGCAGAGCATGAAATCTGAGGATTCCACCTTAAGGGGAAAGAAAAAAAAAAGCCAACTTTTGCAATAACAAATCCCGGGAGCTGGTGCACTCCTTGGGTGAAATTGTTACCCCTCAAGACAAGTCTAAACTCTTCAGCATTATGAAAGGTCTGAGGATTGCTTTGCCATTGGAAATTTATGGCCCCCAAATCATTTCTCAAAGACAGCGCACATTCCCGACTGAGGGCTTACTTCTGGTACACCGGCTCCTCTCTCTGGGTGAGCTGGAAGCCTCTGGGCCGCCACATTTAGGGACACCAGGCAGGTCCTACATTTCTGCCTGAGGTACCTGCTCTATGGGCCCCTGCACAAGACCCAGAACACAGCAAACACGCAACAAACCTTTTGTCCTTGTGTGTTTCTGCCCAGTGGCAGCACCAAAAGACAGCTTGTCCCCCTCTAGCTGCCAGTGACACAAACAGAATCTCCTTTCAAGGCCCAAGCTCACCGGCAGGGTATTAAAAGCAACTGTCCCGTGCCCTCTCTCCCTTTCTCTAAGAAACACTTTCACCCTTTAAGAAGAAAGCCCAGAAGATGCCTGTGCTGAAAGGAAACTTCTAGACTAAGTGGCTCATCTCTGAGTTTTATGGATGTGGAAATCAAGGCTCAAGGAGTGCAAGAGAATCCCCGAGGGTCACAGGGGATGGAGCTGGGCTCTGACCCTAGTTGGCTGGAACCCAAAGTTCTGGCTCACTTGCCCCAGCAGCACTGGGATGGCTTCACATCCAGGCTGGGGCAGGCCATGGGCAGAGACCTAAAGACCCAGACTCAACTCCTCGGCCGCTGAGCGATCCGTGGGCCCAGGAGAATTTCTCTGAGGAGAACGTTTGTGTCAACTCCAAAAGGAGCAGCTCTGGAGTAAGTGCACCCCTTTGTATCACAGCTGCTGCCTCTGGAGAAAGACAGGTGCCCCCAGCTCAAGCCCCCCACTCACTCCCCATCACCATGATTTGGTCTGCGTGCCTCAGTGGCTCCCTCTGCCCTTGGCCAGCCACTTCCCTCCCAGACTACCTGCAGTCTGACCACGCTCCTCCTCATTCCCTTACTGCCCCCATCCCTGTCCTCCAGCTGCCCTCTCAGTGCTGGAACCAAGAGGATAAATGACTTTCCCAAGGTCTCACAGCCAGAAAGTGCCGGAACCAGGGCTCTAGCCCCTGGTCCCTCTGCCTTCACAGCCAGAGCTGTTGCCCACATCCCACTGCCTCCATCTAACGCTAGGCACAGGGGCCAGGCCCTGAGCGCTCCTTCCATTGCCCCTGCCAAGCTCCCTGAAGTCAGCACTGATACCTCCTGCCAAGAAGGCCTGCGCTGAGCTCTCTCCAGGCGCCATATACTTTAATCTACTTTGAGGCTAGAGAAGCTAAGTGACTTACTCAAGGTAACACAACAGGTAGGAACAGCAGGAGCCCAAAGCAGATCAGTTCAAGTGAGATGGAGCCATGAACTCTGGCAACGTGGTGACTGGGCAGGGCACATCAGCGAGGGCACTGGCTGGAAAGGAGAGTGGGCCCAGAGAATGAGTCCTCCATCTAAGAGGGAGCTGCTCTCAGCTCCAGCTGGGAACACCTGTATAACCAAAGTTTCTGATTCTTCAACTGATGGTAGTAACACAGGTTTTTATAGGAAACCTCCGATCTTTGAACATGGATACCTGCCCTAAATGTTTTATATAATTCAGGTGATAACAAAGAAAACCCATCTGCAGGTCTGACCCAGGCACCGAGGCTGCTGATGTGGGACTGTTTCCAAATAAGTGTTTTCAGGGCCAGGCGCAGTGGCTCACGCCTGTAACCCTATGGCGCTAAAAGGGGCCAAGGCAGGTGGATTGATCGGAGCTCACAGGTTCAAGACCAGCCTGAGCCAGAGCGAGACCCCCGTCCCTAAAAATAGCTGGGCATTCTGGCAGGCACCTATAGTCCCAGCTATTTGGGAGGGTAAGGCAAGAAAATTGCTTGTGCCCAAGAGTTGGAGGTTGCTGTAAGCTATGATACGACAGCACTCTACCAAAGGTGACAAAGTGAGACTGTGTCTCAAAAAAAAGTTTTCAGAACATGAGGGCACAGCCCCTTTTTACTGATTAGGAAACTGAAGCCCAGAGGTGGGAAGGGAAGCTCTGGTTACAGGGGACTCAATGGCAGAGCACAGCCAGCTGGTTTTTCAGCTAAAGAGATGAAACAAACACTGCCCAGCTCCCCACTCCATGTGCCCAGGCCCTGGAAGAGACCAGGGATTTAACCTCTCTATGTGGCTAAGAGGCAGGCCTAATGTCTCTGGGCCTCAATTTACCCACCTGCAAAATAAAAAATAAGAACATCTCCCCTCACTTTTATCTTTCTGAAGATGATAAAGAAATTATGGGTATAATGAATAAATAAAATTGCGAGAAGTGACAGTCTCCGTCCTGGACTGAGAAGTTGGCACAGACCCCTGGGTGCCAAAGCCCTCGGCATTTAAATCACGCTGAGGAGTTTGATCTCACATCCTCCTTTGAGGGGCTGGTGGCTGGGATGAGAAGTTTTACAGATGAGAAGACAGAGGCTTGGCAAGACTCAGTGAGTGACCACAGACCCAAGATCCGAGGTCTCGTGGGCCCACCAGAGGACAGAGCCCGGGCTCCGCAGGCTGTCACCCAGACATGGCTTCACTTGCTGCTCCCTTTGAAGTTCAAAGAATGGGCCTCACCCCTCCAAAGCAGGCAGTAAATCAGGAAGGAGAAGGGAAACTGTCCATCCCAGCTGAGTTATGGCAGCTGCGGCGGGACAGCCCCCACCCTCTAGGACCGCCAGCCCCACCTTCACCTGCCCCTTCCCTCCTGGCCCCTCCTATCCCCTCTGCCCTCGCCAGCTCCACCATCCCCCTGCCACCACCTGCAACTCCCAGGAGTCCGGCTGGAGGCTCCTGTGGGACTTTGCCTCTAACCCCATCTCCCTCCAAGACAGACTGGAGGCTCCACTATTCCTTCTCTACCAAGGAATGGTTTGGACCACACTTGCATACCTCCTGTGACAGGGAGTTCACTCCCACATCCAGCCAGCTTTGATCTGGACAAAGCTCCTCCTTGGTGGGTTTGCGGTTGGCTCCCCAGTGGCTTCCCACCTCATTCTTGTGGGCTAGCCCTGTGCTCCAGGGCACAAGCCCCCTCCCCAGACAGCCCTGCAGAGATGGGAGGACAACCACCAAGGTCTTCTTGTGTGGCTCTCGGTGCCTCAGCCCTGCCTAGGGAGATAGAGAACTCTATCAGGGCACCTGAGGGTGTGCAGGGGTGAACTTAGGGTAAGGGTGCATGTGGGGGGTGTGCGGATGTGCACCTGAGCTGTGTGAGCTGCATCTCACAGCCTGGGATGGCTGTGCCAGGGCTCTGGAGTGTGTCTGCAGCTGTGGGTGACCCCAGGGCAGTACCAAGATGGGGAGCAGCGTCTGCAGTCATGGGCCTGAGAGAGTGTGTGAGACAGGGAGGAAGTGTGAGAGTGTGAGTGTGACAGCACTGAGAATGCGAGTATGGGTCTAGTGTGTAAGGTTCACAAGAGGGGGTGTGGGTGTGAGTGTGAATGAGGACGTCTGAGAGCTTGGGGCATCTGAGGTGAGTTGGCAGGCAGGTGGGTCTTGAGCCCCCAGCCCCACAGGACAGCCCCAGCAGGTGACATCAGTGGCAGGAATAGCGCCTGAGCTCATCTGCTGATGTAGACGCAGAGAAGGTCGTTTGAGACAGGGAAGCTCCGGTCTGCGAGGCTGGGGCTGTAGAGGGCGCGCCTCTGGCCTCTGAGGGCAGCAGGGGACTGGGGGAGTGCAGAGGGTGGCTCCCAACTCCAGAGCGTCCATTTCCTGGGTCAGGGACACAGCGCAAAGGTGCAGTTATGACTTGTTCTTTGCAGCCCTGCTGCATGACCCAGACCTGCCCCTGTACCCCATCTAAGATGGGGTTGAGGCCCCTTCCTTGAGGGCTGCACGAGGGCTCAGGGCCTTCCTGCTCTAGTCTGGGTTCAGAGGCTTCTCTTCTCCCTGTGGGGCCAGACACAACTGTCCAGCCCAGGGGACAGGCAGGGGCCCTGCTCTACCCACAACCCTCACCTGCTCAGCTTCAAGTCAGCCAGGGTCCCGGGCCACCTGGGCACCGTCCTGACCTGCCACTCTCTCTGGCCCCACGCCAGCCGACTGCTGAGCCCCCGGGTCCACATGCGTCTCTCAGGATCCATCGCCAGCTCTCGGTCTCCACAGCAACCATGTGGTTGAGCCGCGGTGACCTCCCTCCTGGACCGCACAGCAGCTCCCTCCTGGCCTCCTGCCTCTGTCTTGCCCCATGACACACTTCTGCAGGTACACGTGTGACTGCCCACAGGCACAGAGCCTGAATGAGGGATGAAGAAGAGCCACAAAGCTCAAAGAAGGGAAAGACGATTTTCCCTGCAATCTCAGGAAGAGCACGCGGACCACTAGCTGGGCCCCCTTACTCCTCACGAGAACACTGGAGGCCACAGGACCCCAGCGCTGTTTTACAGAGGAGGAGACGCTGCTGTGGCCGGGCTGTGCACTCCAGGCCTGGGCCTTGGCCATAACACTGCCCGGAGCCCACAGCCAGGAGGGGTGAGGAACAGACACCCAGGTAACACGATGGTGCCTCGGCCCATCTTCAGCCAAGGGTTATGGGGCTCAGAAATCCAGCTGGAGGTAGAGACAGGCTTCTCAGAGGGGTTGTCTTTAAGGGGGCCTTGTGTCCAGCCACGGCCCTGGCCCCTGGGCAACCCACTGCCTCTTACACTAACAACTCACAAGACCAGGGTGACCCTTGCCCACCACCTCTGGGGACACCAAAGGGCTTCCACGCCCTCTGCCTCTGGACTGGCCTCAGCCGGGGAGCACAGGAAGGGACGGGAGGCTGGGCACCTGTTCCCAGGATCCTGCCTGCAGCGCTTTCCACGGCCCCTTTCCTCCTTTCTCCCAGGGACATCCCTGTGGCCGCCAGCCCTGAAGTCTTACGTGGTGGGTTCTGAACACTGTGCCCTTGTCTTTGAAAACAGTCCTCTTATTGGACCTCCAGCGGCTTCCAGTTCGAATAGGCCTCTGCTTCCTGCTGGGCTCCTTCTGGGCATCACACACTTTCCCCTTCCCAGGCTGGCTCTGCCCTGTCCTTGCCCCAGCTGGGAGGCCGGGGAGGGAGGGGGGACTGCACTATTTACCCTCTGCCCACACGAGCCTGGATTCAGAGAAGGAGTCAGGAACCTGTAAGCACACAGGCCACCGGGGCAGGGGACCACTGTGCCTCCCCCACAGGCTCAGGCTGGGTGTGCTGGGTCTAGGGCATTGATGGCACATCCCAGTGAAGATGCAAGGAAGCCCCTGGACTTGGAGGTCTGGAGCTCAGAAAACAGATCTGAGCAGAGGTGGTGAGCAGAAGGGCCGCTCCAGGGGTCTCAAGTGTGTGAGAGATTCTAGAAGTAGTTCCTTGACATGGCTACCCAAATCTCTCACTGCCTCTCTCCCTGCCATCAGCTCCCAGTGAACAGAAGCTTTTTGCAGGAAGAGGCCAAGAATGACTTGCTACCTGTGAACAGGTGGCAGTGCCACATGCAATGGGTGCTCAGTAAAGACATAGTCACTCAAAACAGACACAGAGTATCTGAGCTCAAAGGTCTTGGGGAGATCAAACACTCTCAAAGGAGGTCAAAAACTCAGAGGCTCGCAGGGGCCTGACAGTGGCCATAATGAGGGGAGGGCTGGCGGGGGTCACGGAGGATGGGTGAGCCCATGCCCTAGTTGCAAGAGCCCTACTCTGAGAGGCCACAGAGCCCTACTTGCCAGAACCAGTTCTTCATGGCCCTGCAGGAGAACAGGCCCAGCTGCACAATGGTCCCACACTGTTAGCATCTCATTAGTGCAAGGGTTTTTTCCTATTGAAAAAAATTGGGGACTCTAAAAAGTTCAGTAGCCCAGCTATGAACAGTGCTAGGGCAGACGTCCACAGAGCTCCCCACCCATGCTCACAGCCCAGGTACCCAGGGAGCGGGGTGTGGTTGGCTTGGTGAGGGCAGTGGGTGGTGTTTGCGCCAAGCCCAGATCCACCCTGCCAGGAGGTACAGCCATCCCCAGCTACTGGGAGGGTTCCCACCATCAGCGCATTGCCACATTTACTAAGGAAGCACCCTCGAGCACCCGGAAATGCCAGGAAGGCTTATGCAATGTCCCACCTACACCCCCAGGGGCCACGTGCAGACAATTAGGAGGGCCCGTCAGCCTGGATGTCAGCTCGCTGGACCCTTACTCTCCAGAGCTCCCTGTGGCATCAGACTGAAATTAGACTCCTCTTGAGCCACATCCTTGCTTGGTGTTCTCCCTGCCTCTTCCAGCTTCCCTCTCTGTCCTCTCTCCAGTTTCCACCTGACAAGGAGGAAGAGCCACCCAAAACTAAGGAAGGCTGAGGAAAGAGTCACTGAGTAAGCAGGTCAGACTGGCAATCACATGGTCCTTAGCAGCTGTCCAGAGTCCCCTGCAGACTGGACCTTTTTCTTTATAAACACAAAGCCCACTCACTTTTCTGTCCCTTTACTCCCTGTAGGCCTACGTCTGTAAGCTATAAGTAGTATTGATCCGACTGACTTTGCATTTTATGCAGATGTATCAATTGCAAGTTATCCTTTTATACTTTGCTTCATCTAACCCAATGTTATATTTTTTTAGATTTATCCATGCTGACATTGGTAGCTCAAGTTCCATCATTTTAATAGCTGTATGATTATTCCAAAACGTGACTACCTCAGAACTGCCCACATGACCATAGATTCAAAAGCTCAAGTTTTAAGCAACTGAGTTTTGGATTGTTTTGTTACACAGTAATAGCTAACTAATACACATAGTAGGTGTCTTCAGGATTTCACTACTACCAATGGCCCACAGAGACCAGGGCTATGAGTCTCTTGGCGCCCATGGATATGAGCAGTTCTTAGACATTTCCCAGAAGTGGAGTCAGTGTGGAGAGCCTGCCCATCATCAACTGCCCCGGATTTCCTGGCCCACTTTCCAAACTGACCTCAGTGATTCTGTGGAATCCCACATCTTCAACAAATGCCTATTCCCTCAAGTCAGCCAGATGAGAAGAAATGCTCAGCTGTCCACGGATTTGCAGGCGGTAATAAATAGTTGCTATCTAACTTTGTTTTTAATGGTTGTTACTGATTTGGGGAGGGGTGTTTGTTACCTGGCAATTTCTCACTGATACAGGGAGTTACCCCAATCCAGATGAAAAGCAGCATCCAGCTCCTTAGATAACAAGCAACAGAAGGAACATGGAATTCCAAAATAGTTAACACTCAGACAGATTGGTAAGAACATCCCCATCCACAGTGTCTGTCAGAGCTCTCTAAATAACATTTCCAAACTGGAGCTCAGAATAACTGGCAGACAGTGGCAGCTCTGAGTCTCAGTATCCTTGTCTGGAATAAACAGTGGCACTAGCTCACAGGGATGTTGTAAAAATTGAGTGAAATGGTCTGGCACCATTGTTATATTTAAGTTCTCTGCCCCTGATGGACTGATGACCCAGGATAAGCCCACGACCCAGGAATAATCACCACTTTCTACCACAGGAGAATTGGTGGAGCAGATGGCAGAATTGATGTCAGATTTGGGGACAAGCAAAAAAGCACCCAATTTTAGCTAGTCTAAATTATGAAGGGAGTTTGTTATATCACATAACAGAAAACTCCAAAAGCATGTGGTCTGGGGTGTGGCTTGATCAAGGCTCCAGCTATGTTTCTCTGATACTTTCTCCTCTACCGTCCTTTGAATGCTGGGGTGGCCCTCAGGGTGACTTGTCCCCATGCCCTGACTGGCTTAGGCACTCTCGGGATCCATCCCTATGGAAAAAGGATGAGACTGTGCCTCCTGGCTCAGGCCTAGCATTGCCTATAGTAGGGCTAAGGTGAAGACAGTCCCCTCCAACAATCATGATCACTGTGGAGAGGGGGGAGGACTGCGTGCTGAGGAGGTGACAGTAAGGTTCCTAACAGGTGCCCATCCCTGTGACAGACACATTGGTTTAAGATATCACTGGCATGTTCCCGTCTGGACCTCAGTTTCCCTTCCAGTGGTGTCTCTAGGCCTCCAACTTTCCCCAACTCCCATAGCCCAGGTCTTGATGGGCCAGTTCACATCTTAGATGGGAGGCTGGAGCCCACTGCCTGCCACTGGGCAAATGCTTCTGAGCAGAACAAATTGCTAGGGCATTGTTTCTCATTCTGTTTCAGGGTGAATAATTTCCAGGAGCTGACTGGGTGAATAATCTCCCCAGCCCACCAAGCCCTTTCCAAAACCATAATTGTATTTCTAGTGATGGATTCCCAATCAGGGCCTCAGCCAGAGCCAGGATGTGGCAAACTCCAGTTCACAGATTCCATTTATGGGTCTGCTGCCCATCCACCTCCTGCTACAGCCTGCGGTCTGGGCCCTCTGGGCTACAGGCGGAGAGCTGGGGGCTTCAGCCACTACAGCATCACTGGTGGAATCTGGCTATTTTAATTAAAATTCCAGTCCTCAGTTGCATGTTAATTAAAATTCCAGTCCTCAGTTGCGCTAGCCACATTTCAAGTGCTTAGTGGCCACCCTACTGGACAGTGCAGACACAGAACATTGTCATCTCTATAGAAGGTGCTCTTGGCCAACTTACCTTTAGTAGAATGTCAGCCTCTCCCCAAGCCAGTGTCTTCTTCCTTCTGACTTTCAATGCGTAGTGCTGTCCTGTCCCGCACTGGGCCTCAGTTTCCTGTCCCATAAACTAGGGATGACAGCGCTAACCTTACCTATGAAATCCCACGCCCAGGCTGAACCATGTTCTGGGGTTCAGGCTCCGGCCACTGAAGACCACTCCGGGGGAAGGAAAAAAAGGAAAACCTTTTCTCCCACAAGAAAGGGAACTTTTCAGCAAGCTTCACACAGGAGATTTGGTTTGTGTCCACACAGCAGTCATCCCGCCTTTCTGTGGGACAAAACACACAGTCTCAGGGAAGGAACGAGAAAGGTCCATGCTAATCACAACACTTGTAGTCATTTGCCTGCGACTGGCCAACAGGTGACCCTGTGACATCAGGGGAAGTCCACTGAAGGCTTCTGGGAAGATGTATCCTCCCTGAGAACAGAAAAGTACATGTGAGTAGGCCTGTGCCCCGGCTCCCCTCTGCTTCAACACTACAGTGCCTGGTGCTGTGGCAGCCATGGTGGGTCACGAAGCACAACCCCGAAGGGGAAAGTGAGCACACTGAGGAAGGCACAGCGGAGGAGGGGGAGAACCGGGTCCCCAGGGTCTTTGTTGAGCCCCTGAACCCACACTGCCCTCCTCATCCCCAGGCTTCTTGTAAGGTAAAAATAAATGTCCTTGACGGATGGGTTCTTGCAGCTGAAAGTATCCTGAGTGATTCTCATTCAAGGGTGAGTTGGAGTTTGCTAGGTGGGCATGAGGCAAAAGTAACTTCTTCCAAGCCAAGAGAACAGTATGCTAGGGGTGCAAAGGAGCGGGGAGAGAGCAGCGCGGGTGGGGGTGGGCCACAGGTGCAGCTGCAGTGGCAGTGGACACAGCAGGCTCAGTGCCCGGAAGTGGAGTTTGGGCTTCCACCTGCATGTGGGGAGTGGGCAGGGAACTCTGGGGGAGGGGTTTTAAGGAGGGGCTGTGAGTTACAGGTGAGTCGTGGCAGAGGGGCAGGTTCGTGGGAAGAGACTGGAAGCAGGGAGGCCAGAGAGGAGGCCAGGTAGAGGCTGAGAGTGAGAGGCCAGGGTGGGCAGGAGGGAAGGATTTAGGTGGGATGGGGAGGGGAAGAGCAGAAGGGCACTGGGGACTGAATGACTGTGGCGACGTGGGAAGGAGAAGAGGGTGAGAAAGGAAGCGAAGGCAGGGCCCTGGGATGTGCACACCTGAGGAGTGTGAGAGGGAGCAATGGGGCTGGGTGAAGAACCAGGTGGTGACTACAGAAGTCACAGGAGTTTCAGAATGAGGCACAGGCACCCACAATGCTTGTGAGAGGCTCCGCCGTAGGTTCCCAGTTCACCACTACCTCCTCCCACCCAAGTCCACACCACCGCCCGTCCTAGCAACTTTGTGGCAGCAGCCTCCTCCTTCCTCCCTCACTCTTGACCCTCCAGACTCCCACGGTGGCCAGAGAGAGCCAGGTCACACCTAAGCCAGGGGACACCCCTCCTCTGCTTCCCACCCTCCCAGAGTACCACCAAACTCTTCACCACCACCTCTGATGCTCTAGAGACCCGCCCCTCCCCTCCAGACTCCTCTTCTCCTCTCCCTCCCTGCCATGCTCCAGCCATGCCGCCCTCCTCACTGCTCTGTGAGCAAGATAAGCGTATGTGTTCCTCGGGGGCTTTGCACCTGCTCTGCTCACTGCCTGGAACAAGCTTCCTCAAGATACTGCCAAGTTCCATTCCCCAGCTCCCTTGGAGACTTTCTGCAATGCCGCCCCTCCCACATCACCCTGCACCCCTCTGTCCTGAGCTCTTCCCTACAGCTTGTATATGAAGCATGCCACACACGCGCACGCACCACAAACACGGTATCTCTGCCAGCCCTGGGCGGCTCCTTGTGTCTGTTCTGTTCACTGTCCCCCAAGCCTAGGAAAGCAACTTCCCTAGGGTAAGGCCCATGAAATTTGCAGAACTAATGAATGAACGAGGATTGAGTACAAGAAGGACTGCCAGGAGTCCTCTCTGAGTCCAGCAGTGGGCAGTACAGAAGCCAAGGCAGCAGGTGCAGACAACCCATTCAGGAGGTGTGCTGGGGAATGGAGGAGAGAAACAGGACGTGAGGAAGGGCTTTTCGAGATGCCCCTTGTTTAAGCATGTTCAAATGCTGAATGAAAGAGCCAGTAGGGAGAAAGGGGCTCAAGACCTAGGGAAAGAGTAACTGATAAGCTGGCCAGAGAAGGTGGGAGGGAGATGGACCCAGAGCCTTGCACTCGGAGCCTGCAGTGCCTTTGGAGTGGGGACAGGAGGTGAGGTGTAAAAGGAGGCCCATGTTATTAATATACCCCTGAGAGTGGCCCCTGTGGTGGGTTAGGCATGTAGAGGTGCACAGTAACAAAATTCAAATTACTTTGAATCATTTAAGGGGGGTTTAAGGGGCCATGTATTTCCACATAAGCAGAAGACTCAACAATAGCAAAATTTGACAATGACAAAAATTTGTCAAGTGCCCACCCTATGCCAGGCGCAGGGCCAAGGAATCAGGGAAAAATTTGTTTGTGATTGAACCATAAGTAAGAACTAGGAAAAACTGAGATTCTCTTTTCAACATCTCTTCTTCAGGGATAATGAGAATCATATCAATGTTGGTATTTCCTCCTTTATTTGGCTGCCAGGAAGCTCAAAGGCAAATTTCCAGGTCAACTTAGAATTCTGTGGCTCATGTGGGTGCATTCTTACTTCCTTCTCACACTTGATCTCTAGTTAGATTTTTATTTTGCATTGCCTGAAGCTTTTGTTTGTCATTGCATTTGTTTGTGGGGCTGTACTACATAGAAAACTTAAATAACAGTGGCTTAAAACATGACAGAGGTTTATTTTGCTCTTATAACTAGAAGCCAGGAGGTATATCGATGAGGCCTAGGCAGCCATTCTACATTAATCTTGAGTACATGGGCTCCACCCCACCCTAGTCTACCTTCCTTCAGGTATGCCCCTGTTCTCATGTTTGCAAAACAGCTGCACAGTTCCAGCTCACATCCATTTCCCTGTCCAGGCAGAAAGAGAAACAGTTGCCAGGGAACAAACAACTAAATGAGTTTCCCAGAAGCCCCTCTCAGCAACTTATGCCTACAATTCATTACTTAGGGCTGTCTTATGCCCCCAGCCCAGTCCTAGCCGTATGGGAACCCAAGACATGTATTTATTTACCTGGCCATAGCACATCTCTGAAAAAAAAAAAAAAAAATGAAGCCTTATTTCTGAGAAGAGGAGTATATGGGTATTGGCTGGGTAAACCTCTGTGTCTACCACAGTTATCCTCATTTTTCTCTTTCGTGCCTTATAAAATAAAGAAACGTACCAATGTTGGAAAGAAGCGTATACAAACCCTCCAATGTCCAGCTCTGTGTCTGTCTAGTTTGTGGCTTTGTATTCAGTTTCCAGAGCAGAGCCTAGTACATAGTTGGCACTTAACAAATATTTGTTGACTTGAAAAGGGACCAAGCACCTCTTTAGTCATTATTCCCATTTCATAGGGAAGAAAACAGCCTCTTCTCCAGACCTCAGAAGCAATCGATCCACGGGGTCACTGGGCTTGAGATCGTTATTTCTTAGAGGAGAAGTGGCCCTGAGACGTTAAGCGACTTGCCCAAGGTCACACAGCAAATTCACACCAAAGACTAGAATCTGGGTCTTCAAAGGTATATCCCAGATTAAACCTGGTCTGGACAAAACTCAGTCCAGAAGGTTGTCTAAGCCAAGGTTTCTGCATTCCCAAGACACCAAAATTCATTACCCACAGTGGACTTAGACACGGGGCTATGCAGGGTGTGAGGGGAGAGTCACCTCTGAGTCATACAGCTGCCGTAAGGTCAGGGGAAGGGAGAAAATAATTTAAAATAACTTTCAATCAAATTCAGGGTGAAACTGGTAAACAATGAACTTGAAGTGTGGGGGGATTGTTTTCCACTAAAAGTCCATTTCCTTGTGTCAAAAACATTTTCAGCAGGATGGCTTTCCAGTAGACCATGAAGACCTGAGCAAGCCCAAAATATGTAATCCCTTAATAAGCGCCGGAGAAACCCCATGTTGGCGCCCTGACAAGTTGCCACCCGAATCACAATACAGTTTCAGCCCCCAGAGAGGAATCAAAGTCCCAGTTATTAAAATGCGTTATTTATGGCTTACAGAAAGTCTTCCAGACCCCTGACAGCTCAGGAATGAGCTCAGAAATTAACTGTTTGATATTATCAGGGTCAATCCATCTCCCTGGATTCTTTTTCTTTTTTTCTGAAAGGCACATACCGAAGAGGAATTTCATTCAAGGGACAAAGGAATGACGGAGCTGGTGAGGAACTGCATTAGTCCCTGATCAGCTTTCTGATTCATTTGTCCTTTCTGCAAAGACAGAAATGAATTCTCATTTCATTGAGAAGCCATAAGGACATAGTGATCAGTACAGGAGAACTCAGGGGACACCAGTGATGCACAGTGTAACACGGAGCGCATCTAGAGACCACCTGTCCCACAGAAGCTCGGAGAGGCACGAGACCTGGCGATTGTCACACAGCAAGCCTGTGCACCAAGGCTGTGGGACAGGGACAGAAACCAGAATCCCAGGTCCAGTCCCACCCTCCTGGAGGTCCTTGGGGAAGTTCCAACTCCACTTGGAGCCTCATTTTTCCTCTCTGTAAAATGGCCATGGACCTGAGCCCAAAGTATTGCAAAATGTTTTTAGTGATTGAACTCTTATTTATTTTTCAAGCAAAACTATTCAAGGATACTCCAAAACACAAAAACAAAGAAGTAAAATGCAATCATTTTCCTCCCAGCATATCTACCATAGTTACCAACAGACCCTAGAAACTCCAGTGCTCCATGAAAGAGTGACTGAACTTCAGGCATGAGCTGAGCACTGAGACACCACACATGACTCTGGGTTCTATGAAGTTCGGAAGCCACGCCTTTGCCCCAGAGCTGAATTCTGACCCTGCTGGTGCTGGCAATAACAGGGTGCCCCTCATACCCCTCACTCCCATTGCCCACAGGGCCCCTCACTGCAGAGATGGGACCCTGCTGGGAGAGGGAAGCCCACAGCGCTGGCCCACCCTGCCCTGCCCATGCAGGGGCTCCTAGCACGTACTGGCCTTCCCTCCCAGAAGCCACGCTGTTCAGGCAAGGCTCGGCCTTCCCTCCCAGAAGCCACACTGTCCAGGCAAGGCTCGGCCTTCCCTTCCAGAAGCCATGCTGTCCAGACAAGGCTCCGGAAGCCATGGAGAGCTAAGTGAGGCTTCTGGTTGGGTCCTGGGTCTGTTACTAGTTCACTGGGTGACTTTAGGCAAGTCACCTTCCTTCTTTGGGTCTCAGTTTTCTCTTCAGGTACAGCGCCAGAGAATATACAGGTCAAGACTATTTTAGCTGCAAAGGACATCCAACTCAAACTGGCTTTAAAAAATACAGACAGGATATATGGGCACCAAGTAAAGGAAAAGCTCAGTGGCAGTTTCAGATCCAAGCAAGGCTGGATCCAGGGCCTTGCCTCCTTTCAGCAATGTTTGCCTCCCTTCAGCACTGTTGGCCTCCCTGTGGCTTCATGCCCAGGCAGGATTCTCCTGTGCTGGTAAGATGCCCACCAGTAGCTCCTGCCCAACTGTGTAGTTCCAGGCACAGCAGAAAGCAAGGATGTTTCCCTGATGGCACCAAGCAAAAATCTCAGGATTAGGGATAGGCCTATTTAATACGTGACCATCCTGGGCCTCAATCACTGATTGGCCAGGCCTCAGTCATGCATTCACCTCTGAAGCCTGGAGCCATAACCCACTCCTCCTCCCCAAGACACATCATCCCTGAAAGATAATAAAGAAACACTCCCTAAGAAAGCAAAATGGGTGCTAGGCAGGCCAAATCCAGAGACACCCACTAGAGAGAACCCAAGTTTAAGCCATGGAACCCCATCCTCAAACTACAGCTCACTGACGTACCCACTACCTGATGCAGAAGAAAGTTCAAGTTGCTTTAGTTGAAAGAGTGAGCAGTCCAGGCCCCCATTCCCACGCGGTCTTTCCTTTATTCCACAGGAATGATGTATCTCTCCCTGCCCTGGCCAGGCTGGGGTGGCTTCTAGCTGGCATGTTGAAGGATCCATCCGGTTCCTGGATAAGATGCTCCAGAAAGTCTGTGGGGCTAAGAATTGGGGTCTGTACAGTTGACAGCCTGAAGTCAGGGACATTGCACTGACTTGCACCTTCCTGCCCAGCGGAGCTTGAGGTCATCTCACCTACCCGCCTAGCTGACTGACAGCTAAAGCCCTCTTCAGCAAGCAGTCTCCCACCCTTCTTCCTGCCTCCACGCACCCACCCTTCGAGCACCCACTAGGTGTTATTGCCTATTTAGATTTTAGTCCAGCTCAACAGTATATTTTGTGAGACCAGAAATGGTGCCTATTTTAATCACTTTCCTCAACTTAGTGTAAAAAGTCTAGATAAATATTAGATGGATGGGTGAGTGGATGGATGGGTGGGTAGATGGATGGATGAGTGGGTAGATGGATGGATAAGTGGGTAGATGGACGGATAAGAGGATGGATGGCTGGATGGATGAATGTATGTATAGATGGATTGGGAAATGAACTAGGAAGGCCCAATCCTCCCAAATCATACGAATGTCATACACACACTAGTGGAATAGTTTGGTAAACAATGAGAAATTAGTGATGTCCTTTTCCTTTACTTACAATTAAAATTTGAAAGGGAAATTCTTATTGTTATGCTAGTGTTATAAGACATGAAAAACACAAGCACCTACAAGCATGCACATGCACAAACTTTATTCTTCATTTGTATGCGCTGAGATAAAAATAATAATAATGATAAGTTTTTAAGATGAGCACAATAAAAATCTTTGGAAGGAAAAATGTGCAGTGAAAGATATTCCCAATTTATATTGTCTTCCAGGCTCTGACATTCCTGCAATTTTCTGCTAAATCACAGAGATATCTTTCTCTTTCTCTCTCTCTCTCTCTCTCTCTCTCTCTCTCTCTCTCTCTCTCTCTCTGTAACCAATGGTGGAGCTTGGAAAGGTAGACACAATAGTAAACTGAGAAAAGCTTTGAGAATCATGACAGTTCTACTCTAGCTTTTAAGGTAAGAACTTTAAGATTTTCTAGAGAACAATTTTGTGAATTTCAACCCTGATTACCTTAGCTAGATATATGGGATGATTGCTTAGGTTTCACATTTATTGAGGCTGTATAGAAAGAAGGTTTCAACATCAGGGAAATAGATGATTTGAGGAAACTCACAAGTGGTATAGCAGAAAATACATTTCTCTTTCCAGAAGAAGATTAGCTTGTGTTCCAAGAGTCTAAAGTTGCATTCAAGCCCTTTTGGATCTTTCTTTATTGGGAATATAAAAGAAATTTTCTTAGGATGTTTCAGGATTACAGAGCTCTCCACCCTAAAAACTAAAGGCATTGATGTATGGCAGTGTCTATGCTCTCTATTACACCTGGATATTCTTTCTGAGAAGTTCTCAGGCCTCATTCACCCCAGCACCTGTATGGAAATAGTCAGCTTTTGAGGGACCATATCAACACCTTTCCACTGGCCCACCTTGACGATGGGCATGACACTGTTGTTTTATTAGATTACTCAGAGCATGTTCTGGAACAAACCAGTGCAGACATTTCTTGCAGAGGAAATGCTCCTTCTGCTGAAAGAGGTAGGTCTCTCCTGCTCAGGTATGGTTGATCTGAGGGCCCGCAGCATCAGCGTCCTCGACAAGCTGGTTAGAACGAAGCAGACTCTAGCTCTACCCCAGTCTTCTAATCAGAATCTTCACTTTAACAAGACCGTAGGAATCTGTACCTTACAGCTTGAGAAGAAAGGGTATAGGTGACAAGGGAGGCTTGATGCAGACACTCCTTTTATCTGCTCCTCTGTGCCCCTGGGGTTTCCTAGCTGTGTTTCATCTAAGGCCATGAGCTCCCTGAGCCAACACGCAAGCTCTGTGCACTCAGCCAACAGCCAGAGCTCTGTGTTTCTGGGAGGTTCCCTTGCCTCTCACGCCAGAAGACAATCTCATCATCTAGCTCTGGCTTCCACTTCTCTGGAGCTGTCACTTGTGGGTTGCTGTAGTCACTCTGAAGATGACAAATTCAAGAGTAAAGCTAACTGTAGTCCTGTCCACAGGACAAGCTCAGGGTAACTGGGTTTCTTACATGATGGCCAACTCTTCCCTAGTGAGTATCCCAGGAGGAAATGGACTCCATGGATCTACGGCCCCTGTGTCGTGACCGGAGAGGCTCCTGGATCCCGTCTATAACATCACATCTTCTTTGTGCCTTCTTGGGGGCTTAGACAAAGGGACCGAGGATGTCTGACCTCTGCCCACCTTCTCCTACTGCTTCCAGGGGCCTACTCGCACTGCCACACCCAGCCGTCCTCCTCTGGAACACACACCCCTGCCACGGGCTCACTCACTATTGCCCTTTCCTGATCTCACCCTCTCTGATCCTGCTCCTTCTCAAAGAATGTCTCCCATCCTTACTGATTAAGGGCACATCAAAAACAGTGGCAGATTTACAGGTTAAGAGTGATTTAGTGGAGTGCACTGCAGCCAAATTAATGCTGGCTGTAATGTAGTTTACCTCATTAAACAATGCACACCAAGATCCTGTCTGCTGTAAAACAATTGGTCTCTGAAGCCCAGTATTCATCTTCCAGGGTTGCTGGGAGATAATAAATGGGTAATATTCCGGTGATAATGGTAATGGAGTCACGGCTCAGAGCTAATATTATGGCAAAGTAGTAATTATTTCAACAGTAAACAAGGGATGGTTGGGCTGCCGACAGAACTCAGCCTGTGGAAAGGGTTCAGCGAATTTCCTCAGAGCCAAGGCCTGGGACTGACTGGGAGAGGAGGGTGAAGCCCCAAGTCTCCCTCTGCTCTCTGATTTCCTCTGGCAGTAGAGAGTCGGAGATGCCCAAGCCTCTACTTGCCCTGCTCCTGATTCCCAGGGAAGGACAGACATGGTGGCTTCAGGCCTCTACCTGCAGATTCTACGGAGGGGAGCCACCATGGATCCAGCAGTTTCCATCTTTGGAGGCAGCCCACAGCCTGAGACGCTGATGTTAAAAGGGGCTCAGTGAGGGAGTGGGACTCTCTGCACATGGGCCAAGAAACAAGACCCCTTCCCAGGATGGGCTTCTCTCCATTGCTCCCATTTGATGGGTTCAATGGTCCAAAGGCAGAGGGAGAGCAATGAATCCTCAAGACAAAGTTTCAGGGTTCTGAGAGTCTGGGAGTTAACTGAAGTCTGATAAGAACCTCGAAGTCACCACAACATACTGAGATCTGAAAGGAAAACTTCAGGATCACATGACTGTAAACTACAGACAATGGAAAGACCCCGTGTGACCAAGGCCACTGGGTCTGCCCTGACTGGTCAGAGAAAGGAAATGCAGATGGAAGAGAGAGCCAAGGGGAAGAGCAAAAGGGCAGTGTGGCATCTAAGAGGGCATTTTGTCATGCCCCATGGGATGTGTCTGTGTGCCAGTCCCATACTGTTGGGAAGTTACCCGCTTCCAGAGGCTTAGAGGAGCAGTCACTGTTATTATCTTCCTCATGAATCTGGGGCCAAATGGGCTGTTTGAGGCAGATCTCGCCAGGGTCCTGCAAGAGATTGCAGGTCGGGCTGGGGCTGGGGCCTCTCCAAGGCCCCTTCACTAGACTCCAGAAGCTGGCCTCTCCCTCTCTGGTAAGTCTCTCCACCGGGTCCTCTCCACAGGGTAACTTCAGGATAACTGGATTCCTGCATGGTAGCTGAGGGTTCCCCATGAGCATCACACGAGAAATCAGCAGAAGCTGTGTGGCTTCTTGTAACCTGCACTTGGACACCAACTTCATAGCCTGGCTTCCGCCTTCCTCCATTCCTTAGGAGAGAGTCACCAAAGCCAGTTCATAGCCCAGAAAGGGGGATTAGACTGCTGCTGGTGGGAAGGGTCTCAGACAATTCATGGTCATGTTCGAGCACTATCACAGCCCCCTGGTTCATCCAACTTGTTCTCTGCTTTTCCATAGCAGTATCATGGTTTCTCTGTCTCTGCTTTTGATTCACAACGTTTTCATCACTTTGTCACCCCTAAGTTGATTCAAGCACAGGTAAGCCTCTCCCCATTGTCTCATCCTAATAACATACATAATCATTGCTGCTCATGACAAAATGCTCCATTATGGCTCTCACAGATGTAGAACAGTTATGCAGTCATACTTTTAAAGGTATATATTATTCTCAATTCACAAATGGAGGAAGCTGACAAATGTTAAGCCAATCTAAACACAGATGTGTTTGATTCCAAGTCTATTCTCTTTCCACAGTGCTGTTTGCCTTTTAAAGCAAAATTAACTTCTCTAGGTTTCATAGAAGCCAATAAAAAATAGCATAACAGTTATTCCTGTGCGACTTTGGAAAAATCACCTAACCTCACGGGGCCTCACTGTTCTCTCTATAAAATGGAGATTGCAAGGGTGCTTATCTCATTATGAAAATTAAGTGTGATCACAGATGCAGCGCACAGGCTTGGCAGAGAATAAGTGCCAAAGAAAAGTTAGCTAATGATGCTTTTCAATAACTTCAATGAGAACACAATCATTTTTCAAGCATAGATTTGATTTTATAAATGGCTATTTGAATCAAAGTATTATGAAATAAAAGAGTGATAAAATTTTATTGTACAGATATGAACAGAAGGTTTTCAAAAAAAGATAGATAAACGGCCAAGAAACATATGAAAAAAAATGCTCGACATCACTAATCATCAGGGAAATGCAAATTAAAACTACAATGAGATATCATCTTACCACTTTCAGAATGGTTATAGCTACAAAGTCCAAAAATAATAAATGCTGGCATGGATACAGAGAGAAAGAAATGCTTCTACACTGTTGGTCAGACTGCAAATTAGTACAACCTCCATGGAAAACAGTATGGAGATTCCTCAAAGAGTAAAAGTAGACCCATCATTGGATCCAGTAATCCCACTACTGGGTACCTACCTCCACTCCACCCCAAATGTAGTCATTTTATAAAAAAGATGCCTGCAGTCGAATGTTGATTGCAGCACAATTCACAAACACAAAGATGTGGAATCAATCCATTCCATTCTCATTTCACGAGTGGATTAACAAAATGTGCTATGTGTATACCATGGAGTACTCCTCAGCCATAAAAATGGATGACTTAATGCCTTTTGCAGCAATTTGGGTAGAACTGAAGACCATTATCCTAAGTGAAGTATGTCAAGAATGGAAAAACAAACACCACATATAGTCTTTAATAAATTGGAGGTAACTGATGGACACACAGGTGCACAGAGGGAAGTACAAGTGACTGGAACTCGAGCATGGGGGAGGAGGGAAGGGAACCCTCTATCCATTAGTGAGAAGGGAACCCTTTATTCGTTAGAGAGAAGGGAAACCTCTATCTGTTAGCGAGAAGGGAATCCTTTATTCGTTAGAGAGAAGGAAAATCTCTATCTGTTAGAGAGAAGGGAACCCTCTGTCCAAGAGAGGAGGGAACCCTCTATCCATTAGTGATAAGGGAACCCTCTATCTGTTAGCGAGAAGGCAGCCCTCTGTCCATTAGTGAGAAGGGAACCCTCTATCCGTTAGAGAGAAAGGAACCCTCTATCTGTTAGCAAGAAGGCAACCCTTTACCCATTAGAGAGTAGGGAACCCGCTATCTGTTAGAGAGAAGGGAACTCTCTGTCCATTAGTGAGAAGGGAACCCTCTATCCATTAGAGAGAAAGGAACCCTCTATCTGTTGGAGAGTAGGGAACCTGCTATCTGTTAGCAAGAAGGAAACCCTTTATCCATTAGTGGGAAGGGAACCCTCTATCCATTAGATAGAAGGGAACCTATCTAGTAAGCACAATGAACACTATTTGGAGGATGGGTGTCCTTACAGCCCTGACTCAAGCATTCCAAAAGCTATCTGTGTAACAAAAACATTTGTACCCCCTTAATATTTTGAAATAAAATACAAATATTTTCTTATATATATTAGTAAAAAAAATGAAGGTTGATTTTTTTTAAAACCAGATCTAGAGATTTCTATGAGACATATTTTGCAGAGTTTCTCACCAATGGGAATCCTCCCTTGACTAGCGGGGGTTCCCAGCAGCTCTGTATTTGTCAAAAACACTGTATTGTTCAAATAGACTATCTATGCAGAGGTGAATATTAATTAGTTAGAAATTTCCCCAGGGGATTAACTTATCAAAACGCTAATGAAGCGATAAGAAACAGGCCTATATAGAATTTTGCGAAACTATCTTGGAAAATCCAACACTCGATTCTGTCAGATGTCGACTCATCCAGTGGGGACCGTCTCCCAGCCCCATGTGGCTCAGCATGAATTACCTCAGCTAATTGGTGAAAATCCCCAGGGACTGTTGCAGGGCACAAGAGTTATTGAGTGAGGGAAAAAGAACAAAAGAGCAAAGACAGCAAAGACAGAATTTCATTTTGACAATTTTCCTCCCATTTCAGTGCCATCAAAATTTCTAAATTCTAGACATCTGATGATTCTAAAACCCATTTAACTACAACACATGAGCAGAAATACTGTGGAGGTGAGAGGGGCATGAAGATTAAACACACACACACACACACACACACACACACACACACACACACACACACGGAGTGGACAATTACGCCCCATAGATGTTCCGTAACACACTCTGCCTCCTATTGATAGGGAGACACCTGCATTTTTGAGGGGTCAGATGATTCTAATGGTATTTAACAAAGATGGAAGCAGAGAAGACTACCTCTGCATTAGAAAACCCATGTGGACTGACTGACTTTAGGATCTGGCCTTTGTCCTGGAATTTATCCTAGTGAAAATGACTACGAAATACAAACCCACTAAATTCTGCTAAAATGGAATCTCAAGATCAAATGAAGCTCTGTGCATCACTAAAAAAGCAGCAGTTATATTAATCAACACACGCTTTGTCCTAAGGTTAGGATTAGCCTAAGATGCGGCATGTTTCCTGGTAGTTACCAAAGGCCTAGCCTTTCTTAATTCAATATCCTTGTCTCTTCCAAGTATATGTTAATGGAATTGAAAACTGAAAATCTGTTTCTAAAGGTTAAGTCTATGACTACAGGATTATTGCAAACATGTATTGCCCATTTTGAAAAGTAGCACAGTTGTGAAAAAAAATATAAATGACATCTATACTTCCAACAGTTAGCAATAAGGCCGTAACCACTAATTAACTTTTGATATAAAACTTGGAATGGACTTTGGAAAGTGAATAACAGGATTTCAAAGTCCATCTCAACAGGAAAGACGTCTCTCTCACAGAAGTATTCTTTTCTTTCATTGTTCAAATCATTATTCTTATAATGTGTAAAGAGTTTTTGAAACTATAAAATCATGACAGGATTCTGAAAGATATCTAGAATATCCCTAAAGAATTCAAAAGGAATGTGTAAATGAGTGGGGTCTATTTGACCATGATTTTCTAGGGAACCAAAGGCCTGATAAGTTTGCTTCACAAATAAATCTAGGGCTGCAGACATATTCCAGACAGAAGCCAGGAAAGGGGTGAAAAGGGTGGGGAACAGTACTGGTGATGGTCAACTACAGGTTTGAAACTAGTCAAGTTAAGCAGTCTGCAATTTCACATTTTATTGGAACGTGTGGATTAATGTAAACATGGTCCACCCAGGGAATTATGCCCATCTGCAGGGCACACGAGTGAGGGCAGGTGCAGGTGCCACCACAAAGTGCCTTAAGTGACAAAACAGTAACAATAACAAAACAATAGTCAAGCAATCAACTACCCCACAGGCAGAGCCAGAATCAACAACACTGAGCACGTTTTAAGTAGACAAGATCAAAGACTCATAGCAAGAACTAGATTTTTGCTGAACCCTAGACAAAAGTAACTCCAAAGAAGGCAAAGTGGTAGAATATAGAATTATTTGAGAATCAGGAAAGTCCTGATTTGAGGAGCGGGCACCATGGTGAGCGCATATGAAACTTACCATCACCACAACGTCACAGAGTGATGAGAACAATACCAAGGAAGGGAGAATGGATAAAAATAAGGGTTTCCACAACAGTGGTCAGAACTTTTAAGAGGCAATCTTCACGCAGGCAGCAGTTGGCAAACTTCTCTAAAGGACCAGATGATAAATATTTTGGACTTTTCCAGGCATCTGCAGGATCTAGTTGTAACCAGCTCTGACATTGCAACACAAGAGCAGGCATAAACAAATGAATGTCAGCATGTTCTAATATGGCTTTATTTAGTTATTTTAACTGCAAATAATTTGTATGTGCCATAAAATATTTTAGTCTTTAATTTTTTCCATGATTTAAAAATTTATTTATTTATTTATTTTTTTAATTTTATTTATTTATTTATTTTTTATTATAGATAAAAATATGCACCATAGATGTGGCCCAACCAATGTATTTATTTATTTATGTTGATTTACTTTTTGAGACAGTCTCACTTTGTCATCCTTGGTAAAGTGCCAGAGTATCCTAGATCACAGTAACCTCAAACTCTTGGGCTTGAGCAATCCTCTTGCTCAGCCTCCTGAGTAGCTGGGACTACAGGTGCCTACCACAATGCCCGGATACTTTTTTTCTATGAGTGAAGATGCAGTCTTGATCTTGCTCATGCTGGTCTCAAACTCCTGAGCTTAAGCAATCCACCTGCCTCGGCTTCCTAGAGAGCTAGGATTATAGGCGTGAGCTACTGCGCTCAGCCTATACAATTTATTTTGAGCTCACAGGCTGTTCAAATGCAGCTAGCAGGTCAGATCAGGCCTACCTGCCTTCATCTGCTGATTCCTGGTGTCTTGAAATAAGGCGACAAGAGCCAAAGCTGGCTTTGAGATCTTTGAATCTTTTGGAAATTAAAGGCCCTGGCCCAATTCTAATGTTAGCACCGACCCAAATGTCCCCTTTGCCCTCTGAGTTTTGATTCCTGTGCCCCACAGTTGTGTCATAGTGCTCCGCTCCTTTAAAACAAGTTCAAGAATCAGCTCTCTTCCTTACTTGGACTCCATTTCATACAGTAGCATTTGTGAAATGCTTAGGTCAACTTTCAAATTAATTGTGCTGCATAAACAGAGGTAAGATTTAACAAAAGACAATGAGAACAAATAATTGCTGTTGTTACAGCAGTGGTTGTAAACAGATACCTTATTTGCTTTTTGAGTTTGTCGCAAAAAAATGTACAAAATCTTCGCCTTTGAAGTTTGCTCTGTGGCAGGTTCACACCTCTCCTCTCCACCTTTCTGATTTTTCTTGGCACTGCCCCGAAGAATAGGCTTGATTAAAACAGAATAATAAATAATAATTGTCCTCTAATAAAGGACAATGCGCATAATATTGCCCATGTTTATAAAGCACCTGCACTGTGTTGTTGTGAATCTTCATATTCCGATCCTATTTTACAGTTGAGGTAATGGAGGTTCAACAAGGTTAATTGGTTTGTTAAGAGTCACCCACTTAGTAATTGGCAGAGCAATGGGCCAAACCAAGTATTCTGACCGAAGTGCTCTTCACTTTCGAATATTCCCTGCCCTCTGCTCTCCTTATAAGTGAGCTGGGATGTCAGGTTAAAAGTTTTCCTTTCCTAAGTGTGGAACACAGACAACCAAGCTGCAGCAGTTGGTGGAGGGTGATTCGTCCTGTCCCACTGCCAACGTGCCTGCCCCTGTCCACCTTCCATGGGGAACACCAGATGATCAGTCGCCGGCTTCCCTGCATTCTCCCCCAATCCCTTTCTCCTTTTCCTCCTTCCCCCAATGTTTCCCAATATGGTGTATATCATCAGATGGAGAAATAACTTACAATCACCCCTCCAAGCACTTGGCAAGCACCTCCTTTCCTTTATTCGCACAGTGGGAAGTTTATAGTCAATATGAATTGTAATCGCTCTAAAGGGCTGGATTCTCAGCGCTCTCCAGCTGTACAGCTCTTGGAGGCGAGACATGGGTAGAGTGACAACAACTCAACACGAAGTTTTTAATTCTCTTTTGTATCTTGCTTGGATCTTGAAAGAGACACCGCTGTGAACCTCCTGGCTCTCTCCCTTTGCCTTCCTCTGGCTCAGCAGCCATGGAGCCTGGGGAGGGAGGTCGACAGGTCCTCTCCCACTGGGCTGCCCTGTTGATCAGCTAGGCGGAGAAAGGAGTTTTCATTTGAAAAGGAGCATGAAAACATCCTCAAGGCTGGTGTTTAAGCATCAGATGAGGAGCATCTTGATATTATTGAGGCACCTGGACAGCACTGACCCTATTTCTAAGCTTCGTTTTAATTTTCTTTTTTGATGTGGGAATGCAGAAGGCTCTCCATCAGGCAGACAGATCTCCCAGTTCACAGCTCATAGCTCAATCCACTTAGGGTTATGTGGCTAGACGTGACTTACCCAGAAATGACAAGAACATATCTCAATTCAAGACAAGACCATTATACAGCAGAGCAAGTGCCTTTTTAGGGTAAAAGTAAGAATGCGCCCATTTGTACTTTGGTTTATAAAAACCTACATCACTGTATTACTTTTCTTTACATTTCAATCACTTTTGCTACTTTAATTAAACGTCTGTTTCTATCCAAATCAGAGGCTGCTAATCATGACTTTATCCTTTTCCTTATAAAAGAAAGGAGGTTAAAAAGACAATAAGCACTCATCTCCCATCTCCATCCAATGAACGCTAATTATGAGCCTCCAACACCCACTGGAAGCTTCCAGGAAGCTATAGATTTGACTCAAAGGGAAACAGACTCTGAGAAAAGCTGCCACAAGAACATGGTAGCCTTTGCACCAGGTAGTCATTTAAGAACAGTATAGGCCAAACTCTGTATTAGAGCAAGTGGGGTGTCATGGAAAGGCCTTGGAGATGAACAATCCTATCTTCACCTGCAATATACTCAACTTTAGAATTAAGATGAGATATTGTTAGAGCCTCCAATGCTTACTCTTGGCATAACCTTTGATGATACCACTCTGATAACATTAATTGACCATTTGTTTCATACCAGGCTTGGGGTGCATGTTTACATGGGTTCCTTCATGTAACCATTACAACAAGACCAGAATATATATCCGACCACATTCCTCAGTTCATAGACGAGTCAACCAAGGCTGAGAACACTGCTCAGTGAAGGTATAACCAGACTCAAGTCTTGAAGTTCATCACACCATGCCTCTGATTAAGCTCCAGGCCTAGGTCCTGGAACCGGTCTGTGCCTAGGAAAGACAGTGTGCTGACGTCCACAGACAGATCCAGGAGGCTGGGGTTCAGGGTATAGCTCCACCCCATTCTTGCTGCTTGAGCTTTGACAAGTCAGCCAACATTTCTGTCCCTCACATTTATCAGATGTAAATAATAGTATATGCAGTATCCACTTCACAGGGCTGCTCCGAAGGTGAAGTGCACTGATACAAGTGAAGTGCTGGCAGATAACAGAACATGGTAAGCCTTCACTACTCCCGTTTTCATCATCTTTATTAGGTTGTTGTTGCCACTTAGCACATCCCCCTCCAATCAATCCCCTACACTTCAGTGAGCAGACACATCAGATACATCGACTCCTAGGCCTGAGCTTCCTTTGCCTTAAAGGTCAGTTTCTAAGTAACTTATCTGTGTTTAATTGTCATTTGAATTAGACACAGGGCTGTAATTAACCTTCTATTGGGATTCTCCCATGCAGGTTAAATGACTTGCTCAAAGCAGCACAGGTTCTGTGATGGCCATCAAGGAAGGCCAGGAATGAAGGCTGCTGCTCTCCTACCTATATGACAACAGATGAAAATGGTTACTGTAATCGTGGAGTTTTTAAGCATGAAACAATGAGAGCAAAAGAGCACACTGTATTTCTTGAAGGACATGCCAAGACTTGCCCTTTATTCCTTTTGTCATCAGTGGTCTTGACTGTTGGTCATCATTCATCTTAGATGGTGGGTCCAATCTCCTCCCCAGACCTAGACGTTGGGCCATAAGCACCTCGATAGGGTGGCATAATAAAACACTAGATTCTGAATTTATAGACCATCGTGAATTCAGATCTAGTGTAACACAGTTTAGCACTCAGGTTTCCTTGGGAAGTTATAGACACTCCAAACTTTAGTATGTCGTGTGTAAAATACAGTTAATAGTCATACTAAACTCTTATGATTTTTAGAGAACCCAATGAAAATATGGAACTATTTTAAGACTTAAAAGTGGTGTAAAAATATATACAAATTCTAACAAAAACAAACAATCAAACAAAAAAGCCAGTGTTCTAACTTAGTAAATCTTGCAGGATCTGAGAAGATTTACCTTGATCTTTATCATAATATATTAAAAAAAAGAACAGGTGATGGGTTCAGAGTGGGGCCTCTGGAACCGCACCTCTCACACAAGGATGTATCTGTGAGCAACTTATCTAAGCAAGCTCTCTGTGTCTCAGTTCCCTCATCTGCAAAAAAACAGTAATACGTGTCACACATACATTATAAGATTGGCAAGAAAACTGAAGAATCAACACCTGTAAGGCCCTTAGAATAGTGCCTGAAGCATAGCCAACCCACAATGGCAATATTAGGTACGGAGAGGAGAAGGTGGGAGAGGAGATGATAATGGACCTTCTTTCAGTCCTCCACTTTTCATATAGTTAGATTCTCAATCATTTTAGGCTGCAGCTATTTCTCTAATTATGGCCACTTGATTTTTTTCAGGCACCGAAGCACCATCTCCTAGTCTAAGAATTCAGCCTTGCCAAAAGGGCTCAGGGTTCCTCATGCTGTCCACATGACAGCAGTGAAGTGGGGCTCCCATTAAGAGGTCCTTATAACCATGACAACAAGAGCACCACCACTCCACTGAAGATGTCATCACCATGACTACACCTGACTGACCAAAACCAAGAGGCCTGGGAGAAGGCTGGGATGTAGAAAGGAGACGCATCAACACAGCAAGGAATGTGGCCATTCAAGAGCTGAGCAGGGACTTGCCAGTGTGGGTGCTTGACAGCAAAGCCAAATAAAGTAGAATGATGTTGAAAGAAACATTATAGTCACTCTCACTGAGTCACTTCAAATACTCAAGGACCACAGGTTCTGGGGAGAAGACAGAGGTGTAGAGAGTGATGCACCCACTTCTTTCCCAACCCTCCCCTACCCCCATCTTATAGAATGTGCCTTATCAATCAAAAGGTTTTCCCTGTCCATGAAAAGGTGTATCTCTCAGGCAATGGGGATAGTGAGAGTACCGTATATACTCGAGTATAAGCCGAGTTATATATATATATAAGCCGAACTCGGCACAAATTGTGTGCTGAAAAAACTCGGCTTATACTCGAGTATATAGGTAGGTTTATTAGGATTCTGAAGAGAAGCATTTTGGATGGAGACCTAGGAATGCAGCTCTGAGTCTGGAGTAGGAAGGAAAGACACAACAGCAGGTTCATCATCTCTCTTCCAGGCATGTGAGCTCTCAGCTCTCACTGAGATCCTCTGCTCCCTCTGTCCCCATTGACACTAACACAGAGGGAGGCTCACAGTATTCCAGGGCACAGATCTGTGTGGAGCTGATGAATCTGCCCCAGAGCCCTAGAATTTCTCCCCCAAGAATAAGACTTGGCCTGTGTTTGTCCACATTTCTATGGTGTTTGGTTGTCCTTCCCCTTCCAATCAGTTTGAGTCTTCCTCTGGGCAAGAAGGGACTTCATGTGCATGGTTACCTGCGGGCCAGATCGGATGGTGACCCAAGGCTAACTTGGCTCTTGCTCTGGTTTTGATTTTTAAAAAAGACGAATTAATGCATCCCTACTTCAGGGGAACATCTGGTCAAGGAAGGCTCAATGAGTACTTCTTCCCTAGCCCTCAGGGAGGGAATGAGGATGAACAGAAATCACATTCTGTCCCACACCCATTCTCATAAGTGGCTTCACACTCTGAGCAGTGTTTCCTGTAAGTGCTGCAACCCTGAGTCCCCAGTGGCACCCTCATTAGATCTTGGAGCAGACCGTCTACCCTTCAGACAAAATGCCTACTGTCAGCCACTATCAGCTGCCTCAGCAACACGGTGACTTTGGCTTCACAGTCCAAGAGTGCCCAAAAGCCACAGAAGAAATTTTGGGGTCTTGGGTGAAGATCATACTTGAAGGGTTGTTGAAAAAGCAGAAACCAAACTTGGGCAAATACTTTTACTTTATTGGAGGAAGAGGAACAAGTGAGAAACCTAAGATAGTAATTTTGCAGCAATTACAGCCAAGAAATGGTTGGGAGATATTAGGCTGCAGATTGGAGTTTGGGGAAAAAAAATTCTTTGAAATCACATTCTTCTCCTATCACTGACACTATATTTTACTATCCTTTTGAGCAATAATTTTCAACAAAGTTTATTACTCTCTCAACTTCTTCAGCCCCTTTTCTTCCTTTCTAATTAAGCTTTATTTCCTGTTTTCCACCAGAGCCATCCTTGCTAATGCATCCTATGTATAACCGTGGTTTTGTCAATTCCCAGTCCTCATGTCCCTGGACTTCTGAGCAGCATCCGTGCTGGTCAGCACTTCCTCCTTTTACGATGCATTCTCCTCTTGGTTATCGAACATCCAGCCCATCTCACAACTGTCCTGGCTGCATCCTCCTCTTCCTGGCACTCAAATGCAATGTCATCAGGCCACTGGCTCTAGTCCACAGAGCCATCTTCCACCTTCACTCTGTTCGGCGGGATGGCCAGTAGACTTGGGTGCTAGTTCCATCTGTGGGTTTATGACTCCTGCATGTGTTTTGCTAGCTCCTGTACCACTGCAGAGTCAATTATCTGTTCCACATTCCCACTTGTATCCATTGAGTACCAGACTCCTTATTTTCCCCCCTAAGCCTGCTCCTCTTGGAGTGTATAATAGCTGGAAATGACATCACTAGTCATCAGCGGCCTAGACCATAAATCTTGCACTCACCCTTGATTTTAAACTCTTCCTAATCATTCAGTGCACTTTTCTAGCTTCATTTTCAGAATTTATTTCAGACTGGTCATTTTCAACCTCACCACTGCTATCCATATCCTCACTGTTCCCTGACAGTCTAAGAATGCAACAGCACCCTAACTGTAAGGCACCAATTGCTAACTTCATGCTTCCTCTCCATCTTTCTCTCTCTCTTTTTTTGAGATAGTCTCACTCAGTTGCCTTGAGTAGAAACTCTTGGGTTCAAGTGATCCTCATGCCTCAGTCTTCTGAGTAGCTGGGACTGCAGGTGCTCACCACAACACCCATTGAGTGTTTCTATTTTTCGTTGAGATGGGGTCACAGTATTTCTCACTCTGCTCTCGAACTCCTAATCTCAAGAGATCCACCCGTCTCAGCCTCCCAGAGTGTTGGGATTACAGGCGTGAGATACTATACCTGGTCTCCATCCATCCCTTTATGCAGCTAAGATGATTTTAAAAAATCATTTATGAAATAATTTCACTCTCCTGTTTACATCTTGCTAGTGTTTTTATCAGAACAAATCCCACAGCTTTGAATCTGGCCTCCCAGGCCCTACCCAAGCTGATGCTTTCTCTTGTGAGGAAACCCTACATCACTTCTCTATATGTGAAAAAAATTCTTGCTGTTCTTCATACATGCCAAACTCCTGATGCATGGTCTTGGTTCTTGTAGCTGCTTCTGCCTGGGACCCCCCTCTAGGGACGTCCCCTCCCTATCTCACTCCCTTTGGTCCCCTCAGTCTCTTTCTGCTCTGCCTTCATGCCACACTACGATAACTCACTAAAGTAGCTCCTCTGTCATTTTTTATCCATCTCTGTTTTTTTATTTTTCTCCTTAGCACTCTCTCCCCCTAACATTAGGTTGCACATTTATTTATTGAATATTGCCTATACTGTCGGCCTTCAGCCCCCTGGGGCAGAGGCTGCATGCACCACACCGTCTGCAGCACCTGGAGACGCAGCCGTGCTTTAGGTCCTCAATAAATATCTGTTGAATAAAAGATGATGTATCCTGCCTATTTATCATATATCTTTTGTACTCTTATCATTCCTGTTCAATTCTATAAATCCCTCTTCTCCAAACAACAAAAAAATGAGTATAGAATTGTTATAATCATTTTTGGAGAAAAGCTAACCCACATGGATGGATAGGCAGAAATGAACCAAACACAAGCTCTGGCGGCTGCCCCCAAATAGGCAATTAACGAGGCCAGATCAGAACCTGGAAGTCCTCTTCCACATAGCCTCTCCCCTCACCCTGACCCCACATTGAATCCAGCATCACCTTCTAGCAGTTTGGTCCACAAAATATCTCTGGACTTTACCTTCTACTCTCCACTCCTGATCCCATGACTTCTCAACTTTTTTAATGGGCTCCTAAAAATCAGTCTCTTTGAGACCTGAATTCATCAATAACTACCTATAGCTGTTACCCACTTCAGGCTCAGGAAGAAAAGGGATTTCTGCTCTCACCATAGGCAAGGGCTGCAGTCGAAATCTGTGAGGTGAGGATTTATCACCTTCCACTGGGGACAACTGGAATTTAATCCTAAATGCCTCAGCTCTCACTGCCAGGCTGAACACAAGATCACTGACCATCAGTGCGACGCAGCCCTCCCACTCCCAAGGTGCAAGAAGATTTCTCCTCTCTGATCAATTTCTCCCTCCTCCCCACCTTCCATGCCTGTCCTCTGAAACACCCACTTCCTAAGAAAAATGCTCCTCTAGATCCCAGCCTTTGGGCTGAATGTTCCCAGAACTGCCTTTATTGATGGAAATCTGCTGTATCCTGAGGGCAATGCTTCTTTCTTCCTTGATAGCCTTCTCAAGAAACTACTTGGGGTTTGATTTGGTATTTGGGTTTGGGGTTATAATCCCCCTTGCTCCCCAAGATCCCCAAAGACCATTCCTCTTTCACACTTTTATTGCACGTTCCTGCCTCTATGAAGCTTCTGCCTTCTGGCATGGCGGTCTCCTCCCCATTCCTGCCAATGACCGGTTTCCTGGATTCATGATTCATCGAGGGTGTTGACACTTGGCTCACAGCCATTTTTGTCACTCACCTTGGCTGTTACCTGGGGTGAGACTGTGACGCTCCCTCTGATGACACATCAGACACCTGCATTGTCAGCGACCTGGCTTCCTCTCCTCATGGGCCTTCTCCTCTGTCTCGGTTATAAGCTACTCCTGTCATCAGCCTGAACTCATTCCTCTCTGGAATCTGAAATCACTAATTAAGGGACCAAAATTTATGATCCGAACCATGAGTCTATCCAGCATGCTTGCTCAAGGACTCAAGCGATACTTCCATGTCGAATTTATTTACTCATTCATTAAGCAAATAGTCACTAGGTGTTTGTAATTTGAGAGGCGCATTTGTGCTAAATATTGGCGAACGTAGTGGTAAGCAAGGATTAGTTCCCTATCCAAATGTCTCCTAAACCAGCTTCTCTTGGGCATCTCCTAATGAACCCATCCCTCGCTACTATATTAAAGACTACAATTCCTTAAGCATACACCTCATAAGCTTTTTGCCTTTTACCTAATTTTTTGCCCACAGAAATTACCACCTAATACCTTTATAACACTGCCTTATCTATAGGCTGACTCTCCATGTCTGCCACTAACGTATAAGCTCTGCGCAGTCAGGACTCTGGTCTCTTTTGTCCGTCCACTCACGTATCTCTATGCCTCAACAGGCTGTGTGGCACACAGTAGGTGTTTAATAAGCAATTGTTGAGTAATCAACATTTTTTTTTTTTTTTTTTTACCAAAGGGTGTTCCTGGAAGCAAAAATTCCTATCCCATTCTTAGCTTAAATCTTTTTCTGGAATGGTGTGTGTCAGAATAAAGAAATCAGTGGGGGAGGAAGTCCTTTGTGTTTCTCTATCATGCAGGTCACTAGCCAGGTATCTGCAGCCACAGAGACCCCATAAAGGGTAATGCAGCGATGTGAGGAATTAGAAAAGCTCTCGGCTTCCTCACTGCAGATCAGTCCAGTAGGAGTAGCCCTGAATCTATTACAGAAGACCAGAAAGCCCATAGTCATCCTTTGTAACTCAATGTCAGAAGAGAAAAGAGGGATTGGTTTTTCAGGATGAGGGGAACATTGAGCAGAGAAGCAGCAGCCATTGTTGGTGAGAAGTAAGAGGCACAGATGCTCCCAGGGAAGGAAGGGGATACATCTTCTAGACTCAAAATTCCAAGGTGATGGGCAGGCATGGCCACACAGCTATATTTGGACAGGTTGTACAATCCTTCCAGGAAGGAGGCTGGACCCTTAGTCTAGGAGGCCCTGGAGAAATATGCTGCTCAGTCCAGTCCAGCTGTGCTGGTTCTAGGAGAAGCAGCAGTTAACAGCTCCAGGAAGATGAGAATGCTGAACACCACAAGGATGTGTAGGAAAATGAATGGACTCTAGTTATGAGGATGTACCCTGGAATCTGATGATTTATTTCCAAATCTAAAGCTGTTAAAGTATAAAACAACCTACTAATAACAAGCAGAAGACAGAAGACACACAACTGTGTGAGTGAATGATAGCATTTAACAGGATAAAAACAAAACAAAACATAAGCCAGTCAGAGGGCAGAGATCATACAGCAGCTGCACCCATCCTGTGAGTGCTTCCCATCCAGAGAGAGGTGGGAAGAGAGAGCTCCAGCTCACATAGGCAGACTCAGCTGCAAGAATAGAACTCAGCTGTCTTGAAGAAGAGGTCTGATCTCCACATGGGGGCTGTGTCCTCTGCTCAGAGGGTTCATCCCAAGGTCCACTGAAAGGAGGATGGGATGCTGAGGCAGAGCACAAAGCTCGGTCTGCAGTCCAGGGTGAGGATACATGTGTGGGTGAATTGGCAGGAAGGCTGTGAGAATGTGGACACCCCAAGGACAAGAAGCCCAGGCTGATAGGAGGCACGCAGGATGTGGCAGAAAAGGACTTGAGGTGTGCCATGAACATTTTTAAAGATCATTAATTATTTTCCAAAAAAGTTCAATGCACAGTCATATAATCTTCTTTTTCTTACTCTTTTTCTGATCAATAAAATGTAAGGATGCTGCAGAAGTTTAACTATAGGTTCAAGTGGTGTGACATAAACAAGATAAAAAAAACAGGGCTCTCAGAGACCAATGAGCCAGAAATCAAGAAGGAAATCAAGATGCTTTAAGAGTGTGGACTCTGGAATCAAGAACACTTGGATTTGAATTTCACCTTGGCCATTTAGTATCTATGAGCAAATCCCTGCCTTTTTATCTCTAAAATGAAAATAATGCCTATGAATCCAGACACTCACTGGAGAGGATTAAGTGATATGAAGCAATGTGAAGGGGATAGCCCAGCGGGGAGCTCACACAGCAGTGTGGCCCTGTGCACCTGCAGTGTGGGCTGAAACTCCGGCTTCAGGGCCCCAGCCTCACAGCTGTGATGCAGCAGGCCTGGGGCATCAACTAGGCAATGCTGGGTCCTGCAACAGCCCTTTGAAAACTGACTATTCAGCATAGCAACTCTGGAGAGAGGCTGCCTGTAGGTGCAGCCCAGCCCTGCAGCTTGGCACTGTGTGACCTGGGCCCATTTGCCTGACCTCCCTAATCCTCACTCAAATGGGAAACATATTAATTTTTCTCATTAGTAAAGTAGGCTAAGAAGACTTGTCTCACACCCTTGTCGTTAAAAACAGATAGCACTGCGTGTAAATGTTTAGAAGAGTGGCGAGCACATTTTTAAGTACCCACAAATTGTTAGCTATTGTTATGATCGAAAAATAGAGACTTGGTTCTTATTAGATGAAATGCAGGCATCCTAAGTCAAGACAAGATTCAGATCGAAAAGCAGATACAGTCAGAACAACACGCTAGAAGTCCTAGTGACAAGGACATTTTGAACTGAACCTACTCCGAGCTTAGGCAGTTCTTGGTGGATCCTAGACATGGAACTCCCAAGCCCTCTACTGGTCTACAGAAGTGTGCTGGTGGGGAGGTTACTCAGGTTACTTGTGGTGGATAGGGAGATGCCTCTTACGGGCACTTGTTCAGAGATGAAGTCTCCTGCCTGGTAGGCGCTGCCATGTTAATACAACTTCACATATTGGTGAGCCAATGGGTGGTTGGCATCTGTAGGGAAGATAATATAATCGCCTTGCTATTATGTTTCTTTTATTTGTTCCATCAAAACAGTTCTGCATGGTAACAGTCACCAAGTACAAGCATAAATAGCTTAAAACTCCAGAGAGTGTGGGGGAGGATGCTGTTAGCAATGTCTGAATTCAGCAGACACTGGATTCTACAATATTTTTCAAAGGTTTTTAAATAATTGGGTAAAACCACAAACAGTGCCTGTGGTATGCACTCCTGCCCTTGGTTTTTCGACGCAGGCTCGACTTCATATGTTCTCAATTCAGGCACATTGAACTCATTAATTTCCCCACTAGTCTTTTTATGACTTTTTTTCCTCTTCTTTGAAGTAGGAAGTTACACACTATAATAATGCTTTAAACCAGATCATAAATATTAAACTTACAAAAACCCTTATTGACACTGGCAAATTTTACCCTGACTGTATCTATCTAGCTGCAATTTTCCAGTTAAAGAGAATGACGGAGTTAAAGAGTGATCTATAAATGTCTTCCTCTTTTTTTTTTTTTTTTTTTTATTCCACTTTGGGCTGCCTGTATGCATTTCAACCATTTGCTTAGCAAGTTCCTGGATCCCTTTCCCCCATAATTGAGGTTGTACTGTTTGTTTACCTTTATCATAATCAATTGTTTTCTCTGCAGAGCTTGGGCCGAATAGTGTATGTTTCACTGCTATTCTGAACAGGAAGCTGGACACTTTCCATTACGATGCAATTATTTTTTGTTCTCTCATCATCAGTGACCAGTGCAATATCTTTTGCAATAGCAATTACTTGGCTCTCTGGGATGGCTACTTAGGGTGCTCTGGGAATTTTAATCAAGCACCTATGTTAATTAGAAAATGGTGGGGACGAGGGAGGTGCTGATTAAGCACCTTTGAATACCTATCAATTCTGGAAATTGACTGAGTTGGGCCTTTGTAAAGAATTTGCACGTACCCTTTTCTGTTCCTGGTTCATGAGTGGTGTGAGGAGGACGGGGCTGGCTGCAGGTCCGGAAGCTAGCACACTATATCAGCTACACTAACCTGCTGTGGGTTGCCGTGGGGCCTGGAGTTTTATACTAGGCACATGTTTAGTGTGCCTCACACCCATGTTGGGAAGGCATTCTTATCTCCACTTGACAGATGAAGAACCTTAGAATTTGAGAATCTAAGACTCAGACTTCAGTACTGATTAGAAAGGCAGAGGCCTTTTCCTATGAATTCTTTTGAGTGTCTTGGGAAACTGGAGCTGATCAAAATGGATGCAAACAGATGTCTTACTCTTTACTTCCTAAAATTGATTTTGTTTCAAATTACGCACCAGAAAGACTTAATTTTAAAAAGGGACTAATAAGACAGTATTTACAGTATTGGCCTCATTTAACAATCACTTACATAAAACCAAACAGTGTATGAGGCCTTTCCACCTCCCTCCTACACTCCAAGGGGTGGGGATATCCCAGTATGAAACCTGATTGGTCATATTTCAATACCTCATTTGCATGAAAAGGGGCACATTGGGGAAGGTGTGATTGGACAATGCTGATAGGTTGATTTTCAATACCTAATTTGCATTGATGTGAACCAATTAATTTCTCAGCACCCCTTTTGCCCCACCAAACTCAGCATGAAGACCTATAACAGCACCCTAATGCCATTTTGAGCTCCAAACCAGCAAGACCAGAATAAAGTCCTTGTTTGAACCTTTCTCTAAGTCTGGAACTTTGTCTTGTCACTGTTCCAGAGTTCGCAGCATAAGGACATTCCCTGCTGGCCATGATCCCTTACAAGACAGGGGTGAGCTTGGGTACCTAGAAAAGTGCCATAATTGGAAATACAGTCAAAGTGCTGTGGGATCTCAAAGAAAGGAGTGACTCATTCTGCCTGAAGAAAGCCATCTACTCTTAACACGAGAGTAGAACTCACACCAAAAGATTTGGGGCTTGGATAAGAGACAATGGTGTGGGGGTAAGGTGAGGACACCTGGTACATAATAAATACCCAGTGCTTGTGTGGCTACAGTGTGTGAGGCAAAACTGATCCGGAACCAAATCAAGGAGACACTAGGTGTCTTGCCAAGAAGCAAGGAGAACATGAATGAGGAGGCATTTTGGAGAGGTTCGTCACTGACCCTGCCTGGCCCAGCCAGCAAGCAGTGGATGGGAATGCAAATCCAGTGGGCCCTGCTTTGGAAGCCTATCTCCTTCAGACAGACTGCTGCCTTCCAGCATGGAAACACAGTCACTGTGGGTAGCCAAAGCCTCCGACAAGAGCCAGACCCTCCGTAAAGTTCAAAATTGTTCAGTCCCTGGCCTGAAGTAAAAGACTGACAGGATGGAGAATTCGCACCTGCCCTCAGGAAGCAGAAAAACAGAGCACACACACTGGCCACTCCCAGGCCCACCTCTGGGATGGAATAACAGGGCAAAGGGCACCTTCATGTCATTTCCCCGCCTGGATTCTAATACCCCAGAAGAAGACAGGTGGGCAGAACAGCTCAGGAGAACCCCTGGGTGCAGTTTGCCACAATAAGTTGCAAAAAGATGCAAACTCTGAGTTCTCCCTTCTTCCCCAGGTTCCTGTTTCTCCGAGACTTAAGCTACTCCCTGGTGTCCTAGCAGGGACATGGCTGGAGAATTAATTCAATCATTGGGGCTTCCTTTGGATTACTGCAAAGACTTACAGCCTACATGGATTAATGGCAGGGCAACCCAACCAAAAAGGGATTCTAAGAGTTGTCCAGAACTGGCAGAGGGAGATCTTTTTAAATTATCTTTTCTTCTCTTTTCCTCTTCTCTCTCTCTCTCTTTCTCTTGGTCTGTTCCTACTGGGTGGTCACCATCTGTGGGTAAAGTGATATATTTAGTTCCATTTTGTCCTTTCCTGGCCCGCCCAGCTCCTCTGCTGCAGAACTTTCTCTCATCTGCCATCTAATGATCTCTGTGCCACACGGGGCCCCCGGTGCTGGTGCTGACAGGCGGCTCATTAGTGCCAGGGTGCTGCAGTCAGCCAGTGGCACGCCAGAGCTCTGCTCCTGACACTTGTTCACAGAGCTGTCACCGGAGTCATGGTGCCTGCCAGCTCTGGTTGGACTCAAGCTGTGATACCTCCAGTGCCAATTAGTGCTTCAGTGTCCTGTGTGGCTGGGGAGACGGCCTTGTCAGTGCTGACAAACAGAAAAATGGGTGGACATGTGGCAGGGTGAGGGCAGTCGGGGAAAGGGCGAACCAGGTTCAGGACACTGGCAAGGAAAAGAGCTCTCATCCGGGGTCACTTTGCCTCACCGATCTGGTGCCTGTGAAGCTCTGAGAAGCAAGAAGCTGGACAGTCCATTGCCCACGAGACCTCTTCAAGTACAGCAGGGGAGCTGGAGTAAAAAGACAGACACTTGGCACCTAAGGAAGGTTGCTAAGGCCTGCAGGTATGGTGAGGGGGGCACGCAGAAGCACCTGCTCCATGCTGTGTAAAGAGAAAGTGGAATGCATGCCTTGGCTTAAAACCCAGTGGACGTAAGGTTTTGTTCTCATTCTGCCCCCAGGGTCTTTATGCAACCCAAGGGAAGATGTTCAATCTCTCACTCACCTTGGATCATACACCAGGAAAGACAGTGAGACAGAGAGAGAGAGGAGGGGAGATGAGCTTAATACAACATTTTTCATTTTTTTTTAACCTACTCATTTCTTTATCTTTCTTTTTCTTTTATGATCCATGAAGAGCAGCAAATTTTTACATGCAGTTGAGTCAACTCTCCCTTGAAAATATCCGGGCGTGCTTTAGGAAACCGTGGTTGGGAGTCATCAGGAGTTCAGGTGCAGGGATACTGGGAATAGCAAGGTGACAAAAGAAGCAGGTGTCCCCCAAGAAGGGCCGAAGGAAGAGCAGGTCCAACAGACACACACATCAGAAGAGCAACCGCAGTGAAGCAGTGATGACAGCTGAAGGGAGCTCACAGAAGGCTCCAGTTGAAGTCACTTGTGAGCCTTCTCTACCTTGCAAAAGAGAACTTGAAAAGGACTCTCTTTCAAGGAGAAGCTGAGGCCCCTCTAGGGGATGTCAGGAAAGGCTTAGAGGTCCTGTGAAGACCAGAGAAAACGTCCTGGTGATTTGCCAGCAGGAAGTGTCAGCAGGAAACGTGCCAGGTCTCCACTGGGAACATCAAAGTGAAGGAGAATTCCTCAAGGACTGGGATGTAGTCTTTGAACGGAGAGACCAAGCATGCCCATTTGGGGCGCTGGCGAATATCAGTGCTAGTTCACTGACTCAACAAATATTTCTTGAGTGCTTTTTAGGTGCTAGGCATCGTGAAAGAAAGTGAGGAATCCAAGAAGTAAGTGAAGCAGGCCCTAATCTCCAACAACTCATAGGATGAGGATATTGCAAATAAATCAGAAATCAGGATATCTCTGTGGCCAGCTCATAGAGGTTTACGGAATTCCACAACCAGTATTTGGCAGGGAGTGATCTTTAGGTGACCTGGAGGACACTTTTATTGTCAGTGTTTAAGAGATAATTTTCCATGGTTTATGAGAGAAAGGAGGAGGCAGGTGTGCTCAAGAGGCAATGTCCTTTAGAGCACTCAGTGACCCCTAACTCCAAATGTTTAGTGAAATCCACTAATTGGTGACTGAACTCACTCCTTCACCTGAGCTTCATCTTGGGCTCCCAGAAATGCGGTAACATAAGAAAGAAATCCCAGCCTTTTCTCTAAAGCATTTACAATCTAACAGAAATTGGTGACATAGCAACAGGGTTTTGAGAATACTTTTCTATGAGGAGTGAGGGCCTACAGAGCATCTTTTAGGATACGTGGAAAGATAGCATTTCTATCTACTTAGGGAAGACTCAGGAACAAGATGGCAGGAAAGGCATTCTGCTAGAGAGTGGAAGCCCAGAGTTCAAGCTTGTGCTAAAACACATTCTTGCACACCTAGACGCAGACAAAGGGCAAGGCACAGAGTGACATGTCTACAGGAGACTGGTGTCACTCATGGCACATCTGCACTGGGAGTAGGGGTCTGCTGATACTCACAGGGACTATGGTTGAGGGTCAGTAAACCTTTGTGATGTCTCTTCCTGTGAGACAGTGAGACTGGGCCTCATCCTCCTTAGAAGGCCAAGGCTCATGCAGGTGCAAACACCTGTACACCCCCAGACAGGTGTGTGCAGTCAGAACAGCTTCCTTTCAGAAGCTTGTGCACTTTCTCTTTGAACTCTAGAAGTGATAGGTTTATAAGGGGAACTCAATAAAATATGATACCAGTTGTTATATGTGAAAAATGATGTCATATGCTCAATGGCAGGGCCAAGAGGCAGTGTGGGAGCCTTACCTACTGCCCTGTCTTAGATACTGGCAAGTGACATTTTCTCCATTTGATGTAAAGTGCTGGGCACCCTCCTTTCTCCCCAAAGTCACATCTAGACCTCCCTATACCAAGATACATAGACACCTCTCCTTTTCCACACAGAAGGTGTTCAAGGCTAGAAATAGACATTCTAAAGACATTTAGATACGCTTATTGCCAGTAGCACAGTATGGAAGGGGATGGAGGACACTAGGATTTTTCAGAAATATATGGAACAAACAGATCAGTCTAGAGATAGAAAATGCAATGAAGTCATCAGGGTTACCAAAAAAGCTTACCCCAATCAGCTGCTTATTCAGGAACTTAATGGGAATGTGGGTAAGAATGATCATGTCAGAAACACGACCTAACCTTCTAGAATAAAACAAAAGATGGAAATAGCTCTCTGCCTTTAGAGCCTCTGCTAAGGAACACATCTTTTTCTCCAAGGAGCCCCAAACCTGTCCTGGCTTATTTAAAATAAGCACCTCTTTGGAAATATTTAGGGGGAAAGATGAAGGCATGATGGCCCAGGGTCTCCAGCTTCAGTTCCGATGTGGCAGCAGCCCAGTGACATCTCTGATCTCCAAACAATCAGTCACCGGGAAAACGGCACCCTGGCAAGTTCCGAGGTGATTAGTTACTTCTTGGCTTGTTTCAGCAGTTTGAATCTGGGAGAGTTAATCTGGACCCAGGATCTGGAAAACGCTGTTCATCTAAATTACTCTAATCTGCAGGTAGATTCTGATTACCCTGCTTGTCTTTCCTTGATCCATCTTCTGTTTCCATAGCAGCTAAAACCTCAGTAAAATGGAAGCACCTGGCCCAGGCTCAGGTAAAAGTCCCCTGGGGAAATGAATCTGCTCCACGGCCACAAAAAGGGAAACAAAGGACTCTCAGACGCGGCAGCAGGCACGGCAGCAGGATGGACGGGAGAAGCTCAAACGCCAGAGCAGGGACACAAACAATGGCGAGGAGGGGACAGGGAGAGGGTGAGACAAAACTGAAATAAGAGCAGGAACATTTAGGATGCCATGAAAAGGAAAACACAGAACCCAATACAGGGACAGTATAGGCACAAAAGGGTAAAACAAAGGGACATAGGGGAAGGGGATGGGGAAGAGAAATACCCAGAAAAGGACAAAGAGCTAACTGGCCGGAGGAGGGAATGAGAAAAGGCATGAAACAGAAGACAGAGCCCCTTGACACAAGGCAGAGGAAGTCGACCCTGATGATAAATGTTCTGCAGATAGTAAAGGCACAGACTTCCCTGGCATCTGATAGCACGGGGGACTGAGCGTCCAGCTGTGAAGCATGACGAGCACCTTGGACGCAGAAAGTCTGTCCCACCGGACGGCCCCTCCTTCAGAAGTGCCCCAGGCCCTTCTCCCTCACTAATGAGCTCACAGACAGCTGAAGACTCCTCCCAGATTCCGGGTCAGTCTACTTGGACATTTCACATGGAGATGGAGAGCTGCAGAGACAGGAGCTGCTCTCTCTGATCCCTTTGTTCATAGCTATAGTGCCACACGAATGGCAGCCCAGCACAGCTCCCAGGAATCCAGGCCAACACAACTGGCAATGTCATGCCTTCCTCAGGACATATATCGGGGCAAACCGTCTCTGTCTAAGGGAGGGAATTTGGTACCTGGGGTTCATTCACAGCCCCCAACCCTGACTTTAAAATGTCCAAATGTGGTGGCTACTGTGCTACAGATGTGCTGCTGGTGGACAGCCCTCAGCTGTCAGCCGCTGTGTGGAGAGAGTCACCTGGGCCAAGCTCACATCCCTTGTTGGGACAGCACTAATGCAAACTACTGTGCTGATGCAGAGAAGTAGCCCTATCCCCTCAGCGAAGGACACTCTGGCAAGGTCCCCATAGCTACAGAGCTCCCTACAGGGTGAGCTGAGATACCTCACTGAACCGCATCACAAGTTAGTTTCTCCCTCCACCTGACCCAGTGTCTTCCCTTGGCTTCCAAGGGTTGAATCCAGGAGCCTCCCTACTGAGCTTCTTCACACCGATCATTTTCTCAGAGTCTGCTTTGGGGGAACCCAGCCTGCAACAAGCAGCAAAACAGTGCTAAGTCTCCTCTAAAACACTGAAACCTGCACTCAGCAATGCATGTGACCTCCATCCATCCTTCCATGCTCACATATATCCATATGCACATACATGTACAGAGTTACATACACACGTATCATGTTACCCAGCAAGGAGCAATGAGATTCAGAACTGCTATTTACATCTCTACAGAAACACCCCCTTTGCAGAAGCCTTCTCTGACCAAGCCTCCTGTCACTCTGTCAATGTACGCTGCCCCGTTTTCTCACACTCTCTGTCTGTTATGTTGTGGACTTTTGTATCATTTCTCATGAGAATATAAGCCCATGAGAGCAGAATCTTGTCGTTCGTGGCTTGCTTCTATATCCCCCAGTGCCTAGAAGGGAGCCTGGAGCCTGCAAGCACTCAGTAAATATTGAAGAATGAATAAAATAATTGTACGTTCCCTGTTCGCAAATAAAAGCTAATGTAATCATAAATAACATCTGGTCTTAAATTCTAAAGATTTTAATGCCCCATCCACGAAAACGCAAAACAACACTTAGTCTGGTCTGCGTAAAATTGGAACGTTTAGATAAAGCAAATTTTGCAATTTGGTCACACATTAAGTTGTATTTGCAATCTTGGATCAATCAGAGTAAAACGACAACAAAACCACAAAACCAGTTAATGGCCGGATTTTTGGCAATGCTAAAGAGGCACAGACTTGGAGGTTTCAAGCCCCCACCATCATCGTGAGTCTCTGTTTTCTCTCTCTTAAAACAATGAACTGAACAATGCAGCTAATGCCGGTCCTTCCACTCTCAAACTTCATGTGTAAGGTTCATGCAGAACATCTTACCACCATTTCACTTAGACCCAAGCAGATTAATTTCTGAGGGATTGAACAGATACTCAAGAATGATTTCCAGAATCTCAGAGGGTATGTCTGTCTTGCAGAGAACACCAAACTTCTCTGCAGAGCCACTAGCATATTATCAGGTTACCAAGAATGGAGAGCTCCTTGGACCACGTAACAAATACTATGATCCCCCACCCATGGCGAACGCTGCTCCCATTTCCTCTTACCACACTGCACACCCAAGTGCTTCTCCTACCTTTGGGGGAGATGTGTCTCCAGGTAACCGTAGGCTCTGGCCTGCCCGTTGCTATGCAAGTGAGGCTGATATTGTTCCCTTCGTTAATGGAGATATCTGAAGAAATCTCTACAATTTTGGGAGAGACTGTGGAGATAAAACAGATAGAAGAGAAATAAAATCTCTGCTGGAAGACTTTTGTTATCAAAAAATGACAGTCAGCAGAACCCAGAGAGTAAAATATACAGACGACAATAAGTTAATGATGACGAATTAGGCTCACCCTACGCATGAACAAATGTCTCACTTTAAACTTAGCTTTCACTTGCTCCCATTCAAACACAAAGTTGGGGAGTCCGAATGGGAATAAACTCCACTGCAGTGCTGCATACCCATCTCCTAGCCTCCACCCTCTTCCCACCCCCACTGTGATACCCACCTGCCCTAGACACATGCCCAGGGAGCATCCTCCCTTCCCATGTAGAGGCGTCTTCAGACAGTGCGATTCTGACATGGTTACATCGCCGCCTTACCAGCTCCACTTTTGCTCCCTGCTGCACTCTGATCAGACCCAGGCTCCTTCTCCTGGGTAGGGGCTGCTCACAATCAAACATCAACCCACGTTTCCACAGCCCTCCCCAGGGGTCGCACCTCTGCCAATCTCCTTGTTTCCCTACACTTCACGTCCCGCCTGGTCATCGCCTATTTGGATTTCTGGTATCCTCCTTGGACAACTCCGAGACATCCTTTAAGGACTTGGTGAAATGCCACTTTCTTTGTTGCAATTCTGACTACCCTACACTTCTCTGCCATCCTTGACAACTCAAACTTACTGCCTGTTCTTCGTCTGTGTGGCCAGAGCACATTATACACACCTGATGGGATATCAAAACAACACCAGGGAGCCATCAACACACCGGGTTTCTCCCAGGTCTCTTTTTCTCTCTGTCCTTTTACTGAGAAGGGAAGAAGTCATCCTAACAGGTTAAGTTCTTTCTGTCTTTTATTTTGAGCCAGGCTTCCCTTCAGACGTTTACAATTGTGCAATTGTAATTGTTGTGCAATTCCTTGTGCTTGCCTTTTAGGAGTGACCTGAGAGGATGGCCAAGTCCTGTAGGACAGCCAGACGTCTCATGTGGACACCTTTTACATTCTGGGGTCCAGCTGCAGAACCTCATTATTGCTGTGCAACTGTAGCGGATTCTCCTGGCTCAATTTTACCACCACTAAACATGGTATTTGGTTCTCTCTGTGGCTACTCACTGGTCTATCTGTCAAATGGTTTATAATTCAGGGGCATAAAGTAAGGGTGTCATTTATTCAGCCCCCAAACTCCAATTCGACCACTTAGCCCACGTTGTCACAGTTATTTACTCACTGTCACTGACCCACTAGACCATGAGCTCTCCGACAGCTAGTAACACGTCTTATTTACATTTATATCCACAGTAAGAGCTCCACAAATACTTGTAGGATTGAGTTGTATTGGTTATTCAAGAGACCCACCTTCCTAACCCACGTGCGACATGCTTTGTAACAACCTCACGCTGGGTCATTAGCTGGGTCATTAGCGTGTATTATTTCAATCCCATGACAGGGGCTCTGACACCTTCATTCTTGGAAAATAAAGTGAGGGCTCCATGCAGCACTCTCCCGTTTCTTCAAGTCACGTTCAGGTCCTGAATAAAATATTCTGCAGAGACACCATGCTATGCAGCTCCAGGCCACATCCCCCACCCAGAACATGATGTGACCAGGCTGGCTGAGGAGCCCAGGTCACTGCCCAGTGACTGAGTTTCTTCCTCCAAGGCAGAGTGAGACACACCAACATCAGACGGGTCTGGAAATTTCACTGTTGGCCGTCCATCTGCTGAGGCCTTACTCCTAGTTGCGTTGGTCTCCATGAACAGGAGGCATTATGGAGATGTCTCAGCCTTCCTTCCTTTCCCTCCTTCTCTTCCACTCATGGCCTGCTTCTGCCTGGCAGAACACTCCTTATTACGGTAATACTCATGCGCTGTACCTCTGCCTCCGCACCCAGACCCTGCTCTCTCACTATATACCTATTAAAGTTGTGCCAGACCTGGGCCAACTGCCATCCTTTCCATAAGGCCCCAGTGATCTCCGAGAAGATGTGACTCTCCTTCCTGCCCACCGTGTTACTGCCTTATGGCATTTAAAGTAAATACTCCCTTATTCAGACCTAAGAAATGATGGAGACTTCACATCTTTTGCGTTTACCTGGATGGAAATGAAACATATTCTTCTTAGTAAAATATACTAAGAATGGGGGGGGAAAGTATCCCATGTACTCGATACTAATATGACACCAATATATAAACAGCTACATGTCCACAGGAAAGAAAAAACACAAGTGTAGTCTGGTGAGGTGGAGGGGAGAGGAGGGAGAGTAGGGGGAGGAGGGAGAGGGATTGGGGGTTCTCACCTAATGGGCACAGTGTGAGAGTGTTCATCAAGCTCCCGGGGTGAAGGGCTCAACTACAAAATGAACTTTACCTTGGAAATGAGAACAACATAACAAACATCTGTACCCTCATATCAATTTGAAATAACTACTAAATACATAAATGAAAACAAAGTAAATACTCTCATGGTACATGTGCCCCACCTTTCCTTCTAGCCTATAAGTTGCCAGAATATACAACATTTAAGAAGAATTTTATTCATCTTTCTACTTTGTGCTGTCCTAAGGAGGGTGACTTGCATAGAGCAAACAATTAATCACATTAAGATTTCAAACCACCCTGAGCTGAGTTAGTGAGGCTGTGTCTCCAGACACGCGTGTGTGTGCACACCTACCTACACTTTCACGAGTATCTGGTGGGGCAGAAATAATGGAGAGTGGGCATCTGGCACTTTCAGAATATAACATTGCAATTTACAGTTGTATCGCTTTAAAAGCTAGATTGAGCCTCCCAGGACCGAAAGGTAATTGATGAGTTAATGACTGAGCATTTGATTTGCTGACTGCCTGAAGGGTACAGACTTCTGAATTCTCCTACTTCCAGAATCATTTAAACTGATCATTGCGGAAATAAACACTTTGATGCATCTTATTCCCAGAGCATTAACTGAAGCATTCCCTTCTCAGGCACCGCTCCTCCCGCAAATCTTCTGCCCGGTCCCTGCTCCTGCCCATTCTTGGCACCCACACAGCCTTGCTTGCCTCCTGGAGGACAGGCTGCCTGCAGAGTGTCAGTGCTGGCCTTGCAGGCATTGCTTTGACTATGCAGGTAAGTAATTTATTGATCTGTAAAGCACTCCGAGATGCTCTGCAAGGGATTATGTCACACCAACGCCATGCAATAAAATAAAAAATGATGGACTTTGTGAACACAGGGTGATTTAGGGTTTGTGGTTGGAAGTGTGCTTAAAGCACATTTTAAGTGGAAATCAGGCTGGGTAATGAATTACTCTTGCTTTGGAAGGGCTTCCTGGGAGTTCATTTTCCTGGCTTCTTACATGATAGCTAATCTGCTAATCATGCACTGGAGAACAATGGACAGTCCCCAAGTAGGAGAGAAGGTGGTTTGGGCCAGAGCTGTCAGCACAGTGAGTATATTAAATGAGACAACTGCACCTCATGCTTGCAAAAATCATCTAGAATTATCTCCCCCCACTTGTAATTGGGAAGCATCCAACTCAGGAAGGAGAAGTTGGAGAAATGCTTGCTGTCTTTTCGTCCCAGCCTAAGAGTACAGCTCGAGGGAAGCAAAGCGTCCCTAGATGAATTTGAACAGCAGACCATTCACTGTATAGAGCTGAGGTGGCTTGATCACAGGTGCCATCCCAACTAACAGAACTAAACTGACACAGTGCATAAGATGCTAAGGGATTGTAAGTAACAATTTCCAGGAGTCAACTTCTAGTTCATTGTTAGTATTCAAAATTAAATTAAACTGATAAGAATGCACCGTGGTTTCAACTCATCCAAGCTCACAAGGAAGCTTTTGGTCCAGTGTGAGATGGGTCACTCATATGTTTACATTGTTTCCATGGATACATTCCGCATCTCACTTCTTCTCCTTACCTGGGCATTGCAGACACCCTACTGTTGCTTTGCTAGTTTTCATTCACTCACTTATTCAGTCTTTTGTCAACATTCGTTAATCACTTTCCATATACTAGCACTGCATCGAGCACTAGGAACCTGGTCCTTGCCCTCAAGGAGTTCCCAGTCTAGAGATGTAGACACAGGGAGGAGCAACCCTTTCATGTGCTGTAGAAACAGGGAGGAGCGAGCCTTTCACGTGCTGTAGAAAGAGGGAGGAGCGAGCCTTCCATGTGCTGGGCGTAGAAGGATGAGCAGGTGTTATAGGACACAGAGGGTAGACTCTACAGCGTAGAGATGGACGTCATGGGAAACACCCCAGACACCAAGACAGGTGACATCTAAGTCAAGCTCTAGGAATGTGCAAAAGTTCATCATGTGTGGGAAAAGGAAAAGAAAAGATATCCTAGGCCAAGGAGACAATGTAAGTGAAGCACTGGTGGGCAGACATTAGCCCAACACATTAGCACACAGCTGTCATCCCAGCACTTTGGGAGTCCGAGGCAGGAGGGTTGTTTAAGGTCAGGAGTTCAAGACCAGACTGAGTAACATAGCAAGGCCCTACTAATATGAACAAATTAAAAATTAGCTGGGCACTGCTGCCTATGCCTGTAGTCCCAGCTACTTAGGAGGCTGGGGTAGGAAGATCTCCTGAGCCCAGGAATTTGAGGAGTCTGAGGTTGCAGCGAGCTACGTTGATGCCGCTGCACGTTAGCCCTGATAGTAGACCAGACCTTGACTCAGGAAAAAAGAAAAACAAGACATTTTGTAGCCAGGAATAATTGTTCGTGGAAGACTTGGGGTGTTCAACCTTTTTTTTTTCTTCCCCTCTGACACACATTGTTTTGAGCTACACATTAAATATAAAAACACTAAGGAGAGCTGATTAGCAAAAAACAAAACAAAACAAAAACAAACAAAAAAGGTCCATATATACTTTTCATGATGTCTGACACCACAGATAAGCAAAAAAAAAAAAAAAATTCCTAATAAAATCAGCATGTGACTCATGGGGGTCCCAAATCAGACACCCCTGCAGAGGCTGGGTCAAAAGTCACTCCACAGACATTTGTGAACATTTACTATATATGCAATCGTGTGCTAGTTATATGAATGATATACGGAAATGTACCAATTTGTATGGCCCTCCACGAACTTACAGTCTGTTTGGGGACACAGTGCACATAAACATTCCAGAAAGTTGGATAAGAAAGCAAAATATGTTAGAAAATGGCATGTGATGGAATGTGAGATGAATGGTGCACACATTAAGTGCCAAGAGTTAGTAGGAGGGAGGACTGCTGGGAATGGGAGTGCCGGAGAAGGCCTCACCTCGGAGCAGAGTTTATTTTGGATATCAATAAATGAGAAATAGTTGTCTAGGCAGGAAAAGTGAAGCTGGTTCAAATGGGATAGAAATTCATGGGCACAGATGGGAAGGCAGAAATCCACAAAGTGCATGAAGATGCCAAGTCAACTTGCAAGAGGCCACGTAGACCGGGAGGTGCCATCCTGGCCCTGCTGTGTTGTAACCAGATAACTTGGCCAGGCTCCTTCACCGATAGGTGCCTCACTCTCCTCATCTATAAAGTGGAGCTCGTAACTGTATGGGCCTCACAAGATCCTACTGAGGAGCAAAAGAATATGAAATATGCTGAGCGCAGTTCCCAGCAATGTGAAGAGCTCAAGAAATGAGCTTTAATATTGCATGTGCTTGGCCGACACACATATGTAGTGTCCACACAGAGTGGACAGTCGATACATTTTAACAGAATCAATGGAAAGCAGGCCACAAGAGCTGAGGGGAACCAGAGACAGCTGATGGAGCCCCCAAACAGTGAGGTCCTGCATTTTAACTTTAACCTGCAGATAACGGCAAGCATTTGATTTTTTTTTTTTTTTTTTACAGGAATGTCATAATTTTTAAAAATTTATTTTAAGGAATCTGTTAGCAATGTGTCAGATGAAGTGGGATAGAGAAAAATCAGAGTTAGAGGAATCAATCTGTAAGAGTGATGTGCAAAGCCTGGATTAAAGTGTTAGCTCTGGAAAGATGGAGAAAGGGGGTGGATTTGAGAGCCATGCCCAGGGAAATGCACGGGAACTTGAACTGCCTGCCAGGGGATGAGATGCGGACTCAAGTGGGCACATAATTTTATTCAACAGCAGCGGGGTGCCTGCACCAGAGAAATCCCTGCAACTTATACAGGAAGCGACTTTGGGGAAGATCATTAATTTGATTAATTTAATTCTGTCTTAGACATCCTCATGGTGAGATGATAAGAGACATCCATGCAGAAATATCCTGTTAGCGGTCGGAATTATTACCTATGATGGAAGGTGTAGGACAAGATCCAGTTCAAGGATCCAACTGCCAGGTAAATGAATTGAAGGGCAAAGAACTGAAGCCTCAAAAGTAAATTAGACCTTGTAAGAGAGTTGATGGCTCCCTTTTCTGAAATACATTCATGTGATGTCTTCTGGCTTTTGAGATCTGAATCTGGAAAACATGTCAATTACAGAAGCAGAAAAGATCACAAAGTGGTTAGGAGACGCTTAGGAAGAAAGACAGACGCCAAATGAGCCATATTCTTTGGATGCGGTTCCACATTTCATATATTATGTGAAGGTTTAATCTGGCTCTTATTGAATTTTAATCTAAATGTGTAAATAATTAAGTAAGATCATTATTGAGACAGTATTCTGAGGAACTTCCCTACTTTGGGTTCAGCTTCCACACTGTCCAGGTGTTGAGTTTTAATAATTATGTCATTAATAAATAGCAATTTGCTGTTTTTAGCACACAGTAGATATCCTATTAAATCCAAATTAAGATGCTTTATTAAGCACTGTGCAGGCCTGTGGGGCGGAGAAGGCACTTCAGCTGCTTGGACCTGGTTGTCCCGCACAGTGTATGCAGATTTGTGTATCCCCGGCGCTTCCTTTGCTGCTGGGGACGTTTCACCTCCTCCCTCTGCTCTGTTGTGAAGACTGGAGCTGCCTCACCTCCTCGGACAGTTTCCCAGCAAGCTTTGCTACTAAGGCCTTGGGACATTGGTCTTTCTAGGGCCTGAGAGGGACACGTTTGGAGTGCCCTGGGCCCTTTTGCTTTCCACTCTGCACAGAAACACAGAGACTCTGGGCCTGTCTGAACAGCCCGGTGCATGAATGCTGAACCTAGATAGGGGGGCTGAGAGAAGCAGTGAAGCTGGGGTTGGTCTGCAGACAAGGCCATCTTTCACTCGGGCCACGGCGTAGCCAGGCACAGTGGCGTGCACAGGGGGGTGGTTCACTACGAATTCAGGCTGTGGCTAAGAGCTTCAGGAGGACTCTCCTTCTCTCGTGGAGAGACGAGTCAGTCCAGAACACGAGGACACACTCCTTTGGCCTACCAGGCCTGTTGTCCTCTTCCCCTCTCATCCTCTAATTCTCCCCGTACCGGCCACCTCCCCTCCTGAGACTCCCCAAGCTCTTCCTGGACTCAAGGCCAAGGGACTGCTCACCTCCCTGTCTTCATAGGGCTGGTTCCATCTTATTCTTTCAATCACAGCTCCTCAAAGAAGTCTTCCCTGACACCCATTCTGAAAGAGACCCCCACACCACGCTGCTCACATCACCCTTGTCCGGCTGTCCCAAATCAAATGTCAGCCACTCGTTCACCTGCTCATGGAAGTATTTGGCGCATACCGTCCATAATGTCTGCAATCGTTTGTGTTCAATAAATAAGTCAATGGATTGTTGTGTTTTATCAAGCTGTATGTAAATGCAAATAAATTGAAATGGGTGAATTTCCTCAAGATCTTTAAATAGCCACTGAGAAGGACTCTTAGTGTACAAGACAATGTTGACTATTACCATTTATTAAATACCTGCCACACGTCAAGGTTTTACATATATTACCCTTTATGTTATTTTTCCTACATTAACCCTATGAGTTGATATTATTTCTAAGGGGACCAACAGTTTGGATTTACCTAGAATTGAGGGTTCCCAGGGACAAAGGACTTTTGGTGCTGAAACCAAGAGTTTCAGGCAAACAGAAATTCAACGGCACTGCTGGTTCCCCATATTTTACAGATGAGGGCACCGATTCTTAGCAGGGTCAAGGAACTTGTTCAAGGACATACAGCTGAAAATCGCAGTGTCTTCTTTTCTTTTTTTAAAAGAGGGATAATATGAGTTAGGAAAATAACGAATGCACATGGAATCGTAGGCGTGCAGATATAAAATAAACAGAAACGCCAGCATCTCTGTGTTTGTGAATTCCTACACATGGTGCATGAAACGCTTCAGGGGTCTTGAACCCATTACTGGATACTCTTATCCTACATGGGACCCCTAGGAGGCAGTACTATTATTATTCCTATTGTCAGATAAAGAAACTAAGGATTAGTGAGATTTTAGTAAGTTGCTCAAGGGTTGAAGTTGGGAGCTGAAGACAAGTAAAGTCCGATCCTGACTACGTGTTCTTCCTGCAGAGAGCTGAGCGCAGTAAAACACAGATCCCAAGCAATCCACCCACACAAAATCTCGTTCCTTTCCCATCTGCAGGGGAACATGCCCACCACAGTGTATATACCCAGGGAGCCCTCCCTGCTGCTGTCTGTATGGTGTTGTTCAGTACCACAGAGTGGATGGTAACATCTTTTGGACTTCCCCACGTTTGCATAAATACTTCATCTTCCTCCTCCTCGTCCTCCTTCCTTCTGAGAAACATCTGCATGATAGACTGGGTATTCCAGCATCACGGGATCTGCAGGATCCCTTTTGATAAAAAGAATCCTATACTTCACAGCTGGAGACCAGGTTTCAAGCCCACACCCAATAATTACAAGCTCTGTATTCTCATATGAATCACTGGACTCTCTGATCATATTAATTCCATTAATACCTACCTGTTTCCTCAAAATAGATAAAAATGGATCAGACAAAAATGTAAAAGCCATGTTTAAACATAAAGTATTATTCAAATGGAATTTCTTAGTATTACTAAAAAGGTGAGCTTGTAGGGGGCAATGTAAAGAGACACACAGACTTTGGGGACAGTTGGGGACTGTTTGGGGTTAGAGTTGGGAAGGACACCACCCCCTTCCCCCAACCCTCACAGGCACTGATCACAGCTTCACCTGTGCCCACGGTTCTGGGGCAAACAGCATCTGTAAGTGAGGACTGGGGATTCAGCCTGGCACACGCATCAGGAGCCCACTCTCCTGCCAGCCGTTGCCTGCTGCCTTCATTTTCAGGGGGAAGGTCAGATTACAGATACTCAGAATCCAGAATGAGAGCGTGAAAATGCAGAAAGCTCCTTAATGACACAACCTCAGGCGGATTGTTACTTTCTTTACCAGAAACCCTCTGTCATTTGTTACACCTTTTCTGCCTCTCTCTCCATATTAAATCCATTCACGTTTGCTGGAAAAATCATGCCACCCTGGGGAAAAAAAAATAGCTAGCGATTTATTTGGGATTAGTCATAAACCACTGGTTCTGAAGTTTGGAATTTGTTACTTTTAGGATCAACTAAAATGGGGAAGGGAGTTTTTATGAGATCCGCTGCCTGACCCACTTTCGTCATTCCTGATGGACACTCAGAAGAGGAAAGTAAACACCATCTTTGTCACTCATGCTTCTCTGCTTCTGGGCATAGGAGTGTCAATTGAATTTCACAGCAACCTACCTATAACCATAAGTACCCCATTAGACTGGGCAACACCGAAGAAATTATTAAGAAGCATCTCTTCATCAATTGCTTAATGTGGGAACATCAGAGAAGTTTTGCTAATCAAGGTACAGACCTGCCATCTAGGCAAGCTTGGCTATTTTCAGCTTCTAGTACCATGGCGAGTGCCTTGGGTGGAGTGCACAGGGCTGGCTATACTGCCCTCCATCATCACACCCAGCAAGTTAGGAGAGTTGGGATCGGAAGGGAAGGGGCATTGATGAGCACTCTGCCAGCAGCTTAATCTCTGTCCAGGGCTGCCCACCCAGTTTTCTTTTCTGCCACAAGTTGGAAGAAGAGTTGTCTTGGGCCACACCTTCAATTCACAAACAATAACGAAAGATGAAGAGCAATGAAAATAAAGGTCTGTGCATACTTTTCTGGCTATCTGACAACACAGATAAACAAAACAGGCCTTAGGAATCTGCATACGGCCCACAGGCTGCTGGTTGGACACCCCTGTTAGATCACCACAGTAAATCTTAAGGTATGATTTCTCCAAAGCTCAGAGAGGCTATACTGCTAGACCAATCAACACCACCATGTAGGAAGTCACACAGTTGCTGATTTTCTAATAAAATGCCTCTGACAACTAAAAGCCAAAGTTTCCACACATCAGAGATTCTCAAAAATTAAAATGATGCCACATCAAAAAAGAAAGAATTAATCCAATTCATTACACAATTTTTTTTTTTTTTTTGAGACAGAGTCTCACTATGTTGCCCTTGGTAGAGTGCTGTGGCATCACAGCTCACCACAACCTCAAACTCTTGGGCTCAAGCAATTCTCTTGCCTCAGCCTCCCAAGTAGCTGGGACTACAGGTGCCCGCCACAATGCCTGGGCATTTTTTAGAAATGAGGTACCGCTCTGGCTCATGCTGGTCTCGATCTCATGACTCAGGCAATATACCCACCTTGGCCTCCCACAGGGCTAGGATTACAAGTGTGAGCCACTGCGCCTGGCTCATTATATGTTTTTTATGGGGAAGAAAACAAAAAACAAAACTCAGGAAAATATTATTTTTTAATTATTATTCCTCATGAAAAAAACAACAACTAATATGGCTTGAACATCTAATAAGGACTAAATACTTACTATATGTTTTCTCATGTAATCCAGGAAACTGGGGCTTTAAGTAGCTTATTGTGTGTTCAAAGCCACTGAACTTGAAAGTGGCTATCCTGAGACCAAGCTCTTTTCTACAGGGATTTTGGGATCAAATAATATATGTAGGTATAATTGGAAGCACTTAGTGAATTACTAATCACTCTGCAAATGAATGCTATTGTGATTGAGAGAATGCAGAGTTCAATCAATTAGCAGTAAACAGCATAATTGTTTGCTGTAAAAACCAACCCTGTCTTGCTGACCAGAAGTTCTTTATAGTGCCTAGCAATGCCAGGGGACACACATGGCTTCTTCGCCATCCATCTCAGAGATAAGCGCTGGCAAGACCCTCCCGATCCTTCCTGTTTCTAATTCCTGCTCACCAGGAGCTGTAGTCCTATAGTTCCCAACAGTCATAGCCTTGCCGTATCTTTTCCAGGTTCAAGGGCAAGTCCCTCTAAGATTTTTCTTTTGCTTTCTAGGCATCGGGCATCTTAGCATGGTTCTGTCTTCCCAAGGCAAGAGTGCTGTTGGTGTGCAGGAAACCCGCATGGCCAGTCAAGGCAAGCTAAGTATACAATGGTGACTCCCACGTTGACCCCATCCCAGACCCAGTCTGGTGATTCTCTCTCCTAGAGGGACTTTTTGCACAAACTCTGAAAGATCTTCACAGGAAACTGACAAGACCCCCATGAGACTTAAAGAACCAGCTGGGGTCACCCTAAGCAACTCCAGCTTCACCTGGAGGGACCCTGTAAATAGACTTCAGTTCTAGAAATGGCAATGCCTATGATGCCATTTCATTTTCAAAAGGAGTCATTTTTTTTTTTCTCCCAAATCAGGGAAATGTTATCTAACTCTGCCCCTTGGATAGTCTTGTGTTCAGAAAGCCACCTCACAGAGGGAAAAATTGCCTTTTTGTAATAGGCTGGGCCATGACTCTGTCTTAGGATAAACGTTCTATTTCTACATCTTGATGTAATATGGTAAACAAATGTGCAGATATTATATACATGTATAGGTCATTGTAATATCTTGGACTCTGCTGGTATTTTTTTCCCTCGTCCTTAAGAGATATTCAGGTAATTATCATCCCTCTCTCTCTTCCAGGCTGCCCCAATTTGGGTTAGACGAAGGCCAACCAGGTGGAGTCGAAGCCCCTGTCCCCAGGTGGTCCTCACCCCCAGCTCTGGGCTCTGCATCTCTGCACATCAATCTGCCAGCTGCCAGCAGTGCCAAGCTCACTTCCATTCTTAGCTGGCTTGATGGCATCTTCAGCACTTTAATTCCTAATTGCCTAAAAGCAGTGGTAGTTACGCACTTCAAACACAAGCTATAAAACCGTGCAGCCAGGAATTATGCTGACTGCAGTAGGGAGTCATGAAGAAAGCTTCACCCCACCCCACTTTTTGGCTGCAGTAGGGTGCAAATTATTCCCCAGATCTTTGTCTTTTCCCCCAAGAAACTGCAAGATCGCGTTCAGCAAAGGAGGATAGTTAGTCTAGAAAGGAGTTTCTGCCTCTCTCCAGCTGGAATGCAAACTTGAGTTAAAGCCACACTTCCTGTGACCCTCATCTTTGGGAATAACATAGACAACTGGAAGGAAGCCATATCTGATTATCTGACTTTCAATCTGAAGTGTGAGAGGTGGTCCCACTGCTGTCCAAAGTAACCAGTCTGTTGATTTTAAAATGATTTTTGTTCCAAGGCCTTATTGCCACTAAATCCCTCATAAAGGTTATAGTTGAGGGACGGATCAAGACAAAGCTTCTTTCCCTCTAGCATGAGGGGCAGAGAAGCAGGCCAGTCTGTTTTAAGCTACAAGTTCTCCCTGAGAGTGGCAACTCTGTTAATCCCCCTGTGAAATGTCATAGCGAGTGAGGGAGAGCAGTTGGGGAAAGGAAAAAGTTTCAACATTACTTCTTGTTAATACAAAGCTTGTCAAACACATCACCTAGAAATACGGAATGTCTTTATTAGATTCTTTTATCTCCCCCTGAGATTAGAGGGACGCATCCAGTTGCTTCTCAGTAGAGATGTCATCATCCAGAAACTAATTAAAGGCTATGCAGGAAGCTGGGTCTCTCACACTCTGGAGAACAAAGTGCATTAGCAACCGGAGTTAAAACAAAAAAAAAATTACAAGTGAACTTTATATTGAAAAGGGCAAGTTGGGAATTTGACAATAAGTCTTCTTCTCCCTCACCAGCTCACAGCAGGAGGAAGTGGGAGCATGAGGATGTTGACGAATCTTGACACGAGGCCATCTGCTCCCCACATCGCTCAGGAAGGGATTTCTCCTCTCTCCCCCACTCTCTCTCTGGGCACAGAGGTGCAGAGGCCACCTGACCACTGACTATGGGAAAGGAAACTGTATGGGTTTCATGCCAGTATTTTGTCTTACTATTGAGAGCTCACAAAGATTGAACTCTGAACAGCATTTGTTTACCTGTGCAAAGCAAAGAGCTTGGCCACTCAGTCCAAAATATGTCCAATTATAGAAAAGCAAAGAGAGACAGATGTTGTGCCTCAAAGCAGACACAGTCTCAGAATCCGAGTCCCTGGATATCTTCACCCATGTAATAAACTTCCTGCACATGAATCAGTGAACAATTCCATTCCACTGTGTTTTATATAGTTATCAGCAACCCCTACGCACAGTGTCAGCGCCTTCTTAGATTTCTCCTGCTGATGTTTCATGATCTTTTGTGTTTTGCTGCTCCTAGGTGTCCACAGAATAACATTTGTTGCTTGTTGTTCAAGGCCTTCTCCCATTTGCACTAATGCTGCTGCTACCTTACACCAGGAAGGTGCTGGCACAGCATCTGCAGCCATGTTTCTGATTCCTTCCCAGGTGATGAGTTTCTTCTGCCTTATGAGGCTCTTTCTTTTCATCTCTTCTTCTCCAAAATGCTGCTCATCATTTGGTCATATATAAAAACACCTTGATGTCCCCTAGGATGAATGGCTGATATTAAATAATGAAGGGACTCAAAAGCCTAAACATCTGTTGTCTCTTTCTACCCAGAGAATAAAGTGTCAAGTCTTTGGTTTGAGATTTCAGCCATCTCTGCATTCCCTACTTACCTTCTACCATTCTCTCAAATATTGTACATTTACCTCTATTTGAATGAATTAATATGCACTAAGGTTATCTGCACGTTTCCGGAATATCATGGCAGCCAACAGTTCAGGATCCAAAGCTCATTAGACTAAGATTCTAATCCTGGATCCTGGATCTACTATGAACTAGCCATATATTTTTTCTTCTTTCTTTTTTGTATTGTGGTAAAATATACATATCATAAAAGTTACCATCTTAACCATTTTTAGGCCTTCTATTCAGTGGTATTAAACATATTCACACATGTTTAAGATAGTCATTTAACTTCTCAATGTTCTCATCTGCAAAGTGCATATGATATGTGTAATACGATATGCTCTCACCTGCAAAGTGCATATGATATGTGTAATAATACCTAGCAGGTGCTTATGACAAGTGATTTAGATAATTCATGTAGTACTTAGCACATGTTAAGAAATCAAAACAGAAATGCACACACAAACACGTGTGCTTACCACTTCCACTAGAATCACGCTCCCTAATCCCTGCATAACAAAATCCAAGGAGCTCCATTTTACTGGATCTAATGGCAGATTCCATCTTTTTGTCATTATTTCATCTTTCAGCAGCATTTGATCGAGATCTATCCTTTCTTCTTTGGCTTGAGGCTGTCACGCTGTCCTTGTTGTGCTCTGACCTTGCCGGTCACTCCTTCTCAACATCCCCCTCTACATGTTCAAGTGTCCTGTGGGTCTGGACCACTGGCCTTGTTCTCTAACCACAGTTGTCTCCCACCCTGTCTGTGGGTTTAACGACGAACAGAAGCTCACAGTTTCCAAATTCATGCCTTCAGCCCTGACCTCTCATTTGAGCTTTGCTCTCAAACACTAAATTCTGGATTTAAGGTTTTTCCCCCATGTAGACACAGACCTCAGTTTTCCCCTCAGACAATCCTAGGGCTACCCCAGGTATTAAGCAAACTCTCATACATAAAGAGCTTAGAATAATAGTGAATACGTAATGTGCACTCGGTAAAAGATGATGATTTGGCCTATCTATCATCTTTATTGAATTATTCAGTAGTAAATGCACTTATGATATCCTGAGCAGAATTCTAGATGATTCTGCTCACCACCTCAAACCCTTCTTTTCCCCTGGTTTGCCCAATCCTGGTCAATCACGCCACCAACTACTTAATTGCTATGAATAAATATACAGAGTCAGCCTTGATTTCATTCTTTCTTTTGCCACAACAAATTATTAAGTCCTGCTGACTTTATCTCAAAAATGATCCTCGCCCTAAACAGATACCATTCTCTTCCCTCTTATCATCTTTCTTTTCCATCTTACTACCTGAGTCCATTCTACTGTTATTTTTTCTCTGGTCTTCTTGTTTTTACTATTTACATGGGCATTCCATTGTCTGTATCACATCTGGAGTAATTAAAAAAATACAAATAAAGAGACAGTGCTTGTGGCTCAAGGAGTAGGGTGTTGGCCCCATATGCCAGAGGTGGCGAGTTTAAACCCAACCCCAGCCAAAAACTGAAAAAAAATAAATAAATAAAAATAAACATAAAAAATAAAAACATAACTCAGATCATATTATTCCCTGCTTAAAAGATGCCAATGGCATCTGCTTGTCCTTGGAATGAAATTCAAAGTTCGTACCTGTGTCTCTAAGATGTACATGGCTGGCCCTGAGGGAAGTTTCTGCCTTTACTTTGGACTATTCTGCCCAGAGTTCCCCCAGTTTCCTGATCTGCTTTCTGTCCCCCCTGGAGGCCTTTGCAGATCCCATTTGCTCCAGTGAAGTGCTCTTTCCCCAGACTTTCATTTCCTCAGCTGTCTGTGATTTAGTTTTCACTCAAGTGTCCCCTACTCAGCACCTCTCCTGACTATGCTATCTCCAATAATTTGCTGGCCACCCCAGTACCTGCTCTAGTTATATGCATGGCAGGTGTCACTCTGAAATTCTCATTTATTGGTTCAGTGTCTGTTCTCTGTCTCTTCTCCTTGGGATGCCTTGTCCTAAATAGATACCATTCTGTCTGCTTGGTTCTCCCATGAGAAACAAGCCTTACAGTGTCCCCACTCTGTCCTTGCCATTAACAACAGTGCCAAATGCTTAGTCTGGACTTGTTACATTTTGTTGTGTACATGAACTGCTCTGGCCAGAATGAATTAACTTCCTTTGTCCATCCATGGTTCTTTGATAGAGTAGATCACATTCTGTTACCGATTCTCAGCATGCGTACGTACCTCTCTCCTCACTGGAACATAAGACTTGAGAAGACAGGGCCTCGAACATTCCTCTCCCTCTTCTATGCTTTAGTCTTTTTTTTTTTTTTGGAGACAGAGCCTCAAGCTGTCACCCTGGGTAGAGTGCTGTGGCACCACAGCTCACAGCAACTTCCAACTCCTGGGCTCAAGCTATTCTCCTGCCTCTGCCTCCCAAGTAGCTGGGACCACAGGCACCCGCCACAACACCTGGCTATTTTTTGGTTGCAGCCGCCATTGGTGCTTGGTGGGCTGGGCTGGATTTGAACCTGCTAGCTCAGGTGTATGTGGCTGGTGCCTTAGCCGCTTGAGCCACAGGTGCCAAGCCCTATGTTTTAGTCTTATGCTTACAGCATGGAACAGTGTTTCTTGCAGATGCCTGGGGTCCTGCACACTCATGTTCCTTTGTATGGTTGTGTTTTTTAATTAAGTCATTTGTACATAGATCATAAATACATGTATGCCATTATGGGATTCGATGTGTTGATTATTTGTACAAATTGGAGTGCTTACATCCTACTAATCAACATAGTTTTCACCTCATTTACCCAATTACAGCATTAAGACATTTGTGTTCTACACCTGATAGATCCAACTGGTACTTGCAATGTGCTCCATAGGTGTGGTCCCCCTACTAACCCTCTATCAACTCACCCCCCTCCCTTCCCCTCTCCCTCCCCTTCTCTCCTTCATCCTAGGCTATAGTTGTGTTTCATTTCTTATATGCAAGTGTGAGTGATTATCGATTGGTTTCATAGTAGAACTGAATACATTGGATTTTTTTTTCCATTCCTGAGATACTTTAGTAAGAAGAATATTTTCCAGCTCCATCCATGTAAATATAAAAGAGGTAAAGTCTCCATTTTTTACTGCAGCATAATATTCCATGGTATACATATACCACAATTTATTAATCCATTCATGGGTTGATGGGAACTTGGGCTTCTTCCATGGCTTGGCAATTATGAATTGAGCTTCAATGAACAATATGGTGTAAATATCTTCATTGTCAAATGATTTTCTGTCCTTTGGATATACACCTAGAAGAGGAATTGCAGGATCAAATAGCAGGTCTACATTTAGACCCCTGAGTGTTCTCCAAACTTCCTTCCAAAAGGAATGTACTAGCTTGCATTCCCACCAGCAGTGCAGAAGTGTTCCCTTTTCTCCACATCCATGTCAACATCTGTAGTTTTGGGATTTAGTGATGTGGGCCTTTGCGTGTTTGAACTGAATCGCACATACACAGTATCTCAATCCCATCTCCATAAGTATTTCCAGCAAAGGTTTCCATGACATAACCATTGACCCTAGAGTGATTAAACTGTTGCTGCCGCACACGGATCAAAAGCCAACCTAGTGTTTCACGTGTGTATGGCTGTGTGTGCACACATGTGCCTCCTGAGAATCGGAGGGCCAGGCGGCCGTATTTCCTGTTGGAGAATTTGCTGCTTGCGGTAAAGCCAGAGAAAGCACCAACATGCTTGTGAGGAGTCTAAGTTCATTTTCTTCTTCTAAGGCATGGGACATCAAAGCAAACAATGGCCTACAGGCTGCTCTTCTTTTACGGAGAAGTTTGTGTTGAGTAACACAGAAAAGCTAAACAAAAAACCTGTCACTGGACAATAAATTAAAAATAGGTCTGTGCTACTGAAGATAAATCAAAGGCTTTAATACTCCTCCCCTGAGCTGGGCATCTTCAAGGAACACAGGACAGGTGTCTCCAGGCTGAAGTATTGGTTAAAAAGCTGTCCTTTAAATTACATTTGGGCTATTTCTTTGCTGGCTGGCTATATTTTTTGTCATCTATCTAGAGACTTAAAAAGACACACAGAAAAATAAATCTCAGTTCCATTAAGCACACACTATAGACTTGCATATTTGTTCTTATCTTCGGCCTCTTTCCTTACTATCATCCTCTGCACCCCCGCCCCTTCCCAACATTATCAAACATCAGCACCAGAAAATGTTTACGATTACTCGAGACACTGATACTAATCTAATTCCCTGTAATTACTATTCATCATCATGGAACTCTCCTTTCTTTCTTATTAAGCTCTATTGCTCACACCCCATGTATCTGGTAACTCTAGACACCAGCTCACATGTGCTTATTTCTATAGTCAAAATGGTTGGGAAAGGAGTGGCCTCCCGTCCACACCGGCAATCAGAGACCTGGACACGGTGGAGACAGCCCAGGTGACCCTGCCAGGAGTCTAGATTAGATTAGCACAAGTTAATGCATTTGCCTTCATTTTAAATCAGACACAGGCCCCTGCTGAGATGAATCAATATTTAATAATTGTGAGATACAGTTATGCCTATGTGCAGGGGTATCCCTTTCACCCTGGTGGGGAACTATTTGCAACAACATTGCACATATAGCCTATCATAATGCCTGGTGCAGGCTCCTCTGGAAATTCCTATTTTTATCAGCAGTACTATTCATTTCTAAAGTGCACAGTAAGGATAATAAGTTAACCCCCAGAAGAGATTTGCCTAGACCAGAGTGGGTAGGGACCAGCTTGAGTTCATTAAGGCAGAGAGTAGAATTTTCCTTCCTAGAGAAGAGGGCTGGGAAGGGTGCTCCGGAGTCTGGAAGGAGAAGGAACCACTTCATTTTTGAGAGTACTTTTCAGAGCAGACTTTGAAAGCAGGCCTGGTCATTCTAAGGACATGGACTTGAGAGAGATAAGACCTTCTCCCCACCTCAGCTCTTCCACCACCCCCTCCACTTGTGTCATCCTAAGCCTGTCCCTTCCCTCTGAGCCTCAACTTTCTCAGCTATGAAAGAAGGGGGTTCTTTGTTGCGTGGCAGCTGCCCTGTGCACTGTACGATGGTCTGCAGAATTCCTGGTCTTTACCTACTGGAGGCCAGCAGCATCTTCACCCCAAATACCTCCCCAGGACACACACACACACACCCAGGACAACCAAGTGTCTCAGACACCCCCAAATGTCCTCTGGAATGGAGAATCATGGAGACATATGAGCTAGCTTAGCTCCTCCTCACGATGGCTTCTAGCTTTCTGTAATGCTGTCTCGTTTCCCCATTTTGGAAATTTCCCTGTAGGATGTCAGTCAGAGGCACAGATTACAATTGTTTGGATGTCTCCCCTACATACCACTTTCTTTTTAGTTGCCTAGTCTGGGTTCACGTTCAAAGCAGAGATGTAGATCACCTAGCCCTGCCCTTCCCTTCTTAGCCCTAAAAGGTAGAGGGGCGCCGCGTGCTCCATCACAGTCCTCAGCGTCCTTCTGTCCCAGCCACCCATATCGGGGTCCTAGAGGCAGACGTGGCATCACAAGCATGTTCTTGTTCTTAAAAATGCTTCCCAGCCTATGTCACCTGAGTCTCCTCAGTGTCATCTCATGGGCCCCTTTTGCAGGTCACAGCAACACAGGGCTGCGAGCTACTGCATGGCTCATCACCAGGGCAAATTCATCACAGAAGCCTGGGCACTGGAAGGAATCCATCAATTGGAGAGGAATGAATGCATTAATCTGGGGGTGATTAGAGCCTTTTATCAGGCTGCCTAAAATATACTGACTTCCCCAAGCACACTGAACAGGATGCTGCGGGCAGCTCACCCTCAGGGGACAGATAGGAGCAGGGACATCAGTGCTAACCAAAACAGAACAGCTAAGGGAATTATGAAGTGTGGGGGTGCAGAGAAGCCAGATACGGTATCGTTGAACATACTTCTAGATTTTCATCTTGTTTCATCTTGTTTATTCAGGGTATTCAGAGAAAAGCAAAAAACAAAAACAAAAAAAAAATAAAAATAAGAAAACCATAATAATGATAATAATAAACAGCAATAATAATAAAAGCCTATACCTGAATAACTTCCTTTCCAGAAGAGGAGAGGCTCTTGTAATCACCCTAATCGTAATCACCCCAAGACTATGAAGAGGTCCTCAGAGCTGCATAGTGCCCCCAAAATTGCACCGTGAGGTTGGACGGCCACGGGAACGCCTAAGCCCTTTCAAAGCAGAGATGAGCAGCAGCTCAGGGCTGTGTCTCAGGAGCACAGTGGGGAGTGCTGGACCATACACAGGTGGGCCCTGGTGTTCAGACGTAGGCAACGCTGTCCTAGACACAGATCAGGGAGTGGGCCTGTTCAAACACCTGTTGTCACCTCAAACCTCTCTCCTTGGGACCACTCTGAAGGTGGTCCCAGAGGCCATCCACAGGGGTCCCCACCAGGTCCCTGTGGCAGCAAAGGGATTGGCAGTGGACCAAGAGCAAAGCCTCAGGGTCCTCGCCCGGGTACATTTTTGGGTCACAAGTTCCATGTCTTAGGTTTTATTTCCTCCAATGCCTCACAGTGTCCTTGTGCGAATCAAATAAGATAACTTCCTTAAAAGTATATCCATATCAAAAAAAGAAAAAAAAAAAAAAAACATGAGAAATGGCTGCAGTACTATGGCCTCAAAGCCGGAATATTTCAGGACAAAAGTTTCAAGAAAAAGACAAAAGGAAAAGAAAGGCAGGCTGCCCAGTGCAGCGGTCAAGTGAAGGTAGGACACTGTCCCTATCTGCTAATGACATCAGCAATTTCAAGCGGCCTGCAGGCTCCTCAGGGAAGTGGGAGACCAGGCACAGCTCAAAATAAAAAGAGAAGCTGCTTCAGAGGCCTGAGAGCAGGCGGGATTTCCACGGAGGAGGCGTAGGCTTTCAGGAACATGTGAGCTAGTTTATTCACTGCTGCACTGGCCAGTGACTATTTCCTATAACTTAGGCTGCTCTGTTTCCCATTAGTGTCTTCAAGCCCTCATCATGATTTATGCTCCCCTCGGGCAGCACATCATAATGAGCAGGAATCAAGCCCAACTCAGGCTCCAGCTAGGAGGTCCCCGTGAAGACAGGATTTGCAGCAATGACTCAGTGGTTTGTTCTGGTCACCAGAGTTTCTTTCTGTCTGCCTTTAGTAAATTTGGAATCAAGTGGACTCCCTGGAAGCTTTGGCTTTATTGATTTCAATCCTCATCTTAACTATCTAAGGCAGAACTCTTAAGACGTGACTTCATTCTTCCCCTAATCTCCCACTTCTAGGGTGGAAAAGAAATTAATAGGGAAGGGCCGCAGTTATTTTTGATTAGGATGAATCGAGTCCAGTGAAGCTGTCTGCTCTGAAGTGCCTTGACCCATTATTTGCCTGAATACAAAAGCAGGGTCAACATTAGAAAATCCAAGCCCCAAAATACAGTGAAAGTAATTGATGCTCCTGAGCCCTGCAGGTCCCTCCACCTTCTCTACCAGGGCCTCTCCCAGGTTTCGTAGAAGCTCTGCTCCTGAGGACCCACTTCCAACCCTCTACCATGCTGAAGACATGAATCCTATTTTAGTGATTGCGATCAACCAGGAAAAAGACATTAAAAACCATTGCCAAATGACTAGATACTCACTTTTCTTAATAATGTCAGGGTTTAAATTATATATAGCAAAGTTAGCAACGCTGAGATTTGGAGTGGGTAACCATGGCTATTGGGGATGGAAGAAAACAACTATTTGTGGAATAACAAAGTCATGTGCCGTAGGATAATTGGAAAGCACTAAGCTCTAATTTTGGACTTCACTTCTCATTAGACAAGTAGTGGAGAAAGTTTGGTGTTTGGTTTGTGTGTGGGGGGAGGGTTGTTTGTTTTTTGAGACAGTCTTTACTGTTGTCCTGGGTAGAGTACCATGGCATCACCCTAGCTCATAAAACTCTTGGGCTCAGGCCATCTCTTGCCTCAGCCTCCATGTATCTGGGACTACAGGTGCCCACCAAAATACCTGGCTAGCTTTCAATTTTTAGTAGAGACAGGGTATCTCCCTTGTTCAGGCTGGTCCCAAACTCCTGAGTTCAAGTAATTGGCCCACCTTGGCCTCCCTGAGTACTAGGATTACAGGTTTGAGAAAGCATGCCTGGCTATACAAAAGGTTTGATGTGTCTCACCAAAGAAAGGGTGCACAAATGCCCATGTGTACACCTGTGCGTAGGTACAAGGACACACATATGCTCACACGTGCACATAGACTGACGGAAGTGAGAGCTATGGAAAGGGAGGCGGGGAGGGAGTCTGAGGCTTAACCGTGGACTATCTTCCAACATTGAATTCTTTGTTTTGTTTTTCATTCTTGTTAAGAAGTTTTTCTGCTTCTATAGCACTGAACACAGATACGGTAGTTTATTTCGAGAAAGTGAGAGAATAACAAATCTGATACCATCATAAGACTGTCATTATATATAAACAATCCCAGCAAAAGAATCTGGCGTGCTGAGGCAGAGTACAATAATAATGTGAATCAAAAAAATTAGAACATAAAAAAAAAAAAGGTGAGCTAAGCTGAAAGCAGAAGCCCCAGCCACACAGTCTCATAAAAATGTTTCCTTCTAAATGGTTCCTCTGACCCCAGGAGGCTGTACTGTATGTTCACAGTGACACAGTCCATTAATAATGCTGTTAACCCAACCAAAGGTCAACTGCCTAAAAATGAATATCTTTTTGCCAGAAACCCTGTGCAGACAGAATCATTAAAGTTATCTGGTGTAATTACAAATAACCTAAATTTATATTTAGACAAATATAGGATTGCAATTTAGGGGAGCTAGCCCCTCTCTGGTTTTTCTTTCCTGGTATCAACAACTGGGGGAGAGAGCCAAGTTTCAGGGGAGATTGGAGGGCTTCGCCAGCTGCATCGCCAGGACAGGAGAAGTAGAATGTGTGCACCTGCAGGGAAGGACTTCCTATGCCCTTTTGTCTCAAGGGAAAAGACACAGCTTTCCATGTGCGGCCAACCTGATCTCCCTGCGAGCTGTGGATGAAGGAGTATTTAAGAAAAGAGCATCGCCCACCTGCCTGCACACCCAGGGAGGAACCAGGGCCAGTGCCCTCTACACCTGCACCAAGGAGAAAGCACAGAAAGTGAGTCGGAAGATGGGTCTGAATGAGGGGCAGTGACCCTCTGAATCAGCTGGATTCCTGGCTTCCCCCTGGGAAAAGACAGCGAAGGAGTGCAGGAAAGGGGTGGGGGTGGGGGGACCTTTTCTCTAGCCCTGGCAAAGAGGAAGCAGTTTGGGGTGGAATTTGCCTCTCCTGTGGGTGGACAGAGGATATGGAGGGGATACCCTTTAAACTCATCATTTCAAGAGAGGCTCTCAAAAAACAAAAGTAAAATGTTTCAAACACAAAATCCCTCCAGTTTGTATTTTAGCTCCACTGTATGCACAGAAAATGCTTAGATCACGTGGATTTTGCATAACAACAACATAGGTAATATTCTCCAGGAGGCTCCATAAGTAAGGTCTACAGAGTCTACCAGCATTGCAGGAGGGTAAAGGGTGCAGGTATCAGATGACAAAACAATAAAAGTGGCAGTTTAGTAATGGAGACATTGCTGTTTGCTCTGATGGTGGGGAAGGCAGTATAAGCCTTCAGATCAGCGGTCTGAATGCATGTCTGGTGGCGCTCATGCATGTTTAGTGGCTAATGATTTATAGTTTCAAAATACCCACTAAACCTTTTCTTTCTTCTTCTTCTTCTTTTTTTTTTTTCTTTTTTGAGACAGAGTCTTGCTATGTCCCCCTCAGCAGAGTGCAGTGCCATCACAGCTCACAGCAACTTCCAACTCTTAGGCTTAAGCGATTCTCTTGCCTCAGCCTCCAAAGTTGCGGGGACAGGCACCAGCCACAAGGCCCGGCTATTTTTTTGTTGTAGTTGTTATTGCTGTTTGGAAGGCCTGGGCTGGGTTTGAACCAGCCAGCTCCAGTGTATGTGGCCGCCATCTAGCCGCTGAGCTACAGGCACCTAGCCTGAACGCTCTACTTCTCCTCAGAGCACAGGGAATGGAATGGGAACAGTTCACATGAGTATTTTTCCAACCTTGGTCTTGAGAGCTTAATATTCTATGGAAGTTTTCCAGGTAGTACAGCACGTTCATTCTGATATAGTAGTATTCTCTTTTGATAATTAAATTTTGTATAAATTATTTTTCTGAAGCCTGCTGGTTTCTCTCCTTCTTGGCTCTAATTAGACACCTTAGCTTCATCCTGTGGCACTGCATTTGTTTTCAAATACAATAAAGACAGTGGCATTTAGCTTGATCCATAACTTTATTTTACATATTTGGATGGGGCAGCTAAAGTGTCTATCACTGTTTAGATTTAGAGAGAAGTTACTTGTCCTGGTGCTTTCAAAGAACATGAAGCTTTTTCAAAGGACACCCATTTTTTTTTGTTTGTTTGTTTTAAAGGCAGTAATTTCTATTTCAGAATATGTTGTGAGGACATGCACAGGCCTTTGGTTCTTTCTCCAAATGGTGATTGCAAATCTGGCTCCAGAGTCCTATAACTATGATGGCTGCTAATCTAGAGTTTCTACCGGAATGAAAATCCCTTCAGAAAAAAACAGGACTGTGGCTTCTTGGTAAGTTGTTAAAATGTCTAGCAAGGTGCATGGCAACAAGCACAAACTAGATATGATTAAAATAGAGCAGAGAAGCCAAGACCCTCATGTGCTGTCCATGTCAACGCCACATGTGGCCAGTGGGAACAGCAAACTTATCTGGAGTAAGTCAGCATGCCTCTGCGGGCTCCTGGGTCCTCCCAGGGTCATGCCAAATGTGTCCATCACTGCAGTAATTGAATAACTATTCCCTGAGCACCTACTATGTGCTGGGCCCATGGAATAGAGATAGGAGTGAATACAGTGACAGTGTTGAAGGTCAAGGGCGCATCAGCAGGTGTGGGAGTTTCCAGTGTACTCAACAAGCAATGTACACAGGGGACGCACACACAGAGTTTGATAGAAAGACAGCGTGTCTAAGGAAGACACAAAGTCGCCATGTGTTTGGGTCTTAGAGAAAATACGGGCATCCTGAGTCAGCAAAGGGGAGCGCTACAGGAAGCAGAAGGCATGTGAAAACACTGGAAGCAAAATCTCTGAAATACTGGGGAATCAATTAGTCCGTGTTCCTTTACTAAAATACGGGTGGCAGAATTCAATGATAGAAAGATCATGTGGGGTCCCATTTTGAAGAAATTTATAAGCCTTACTAGAATGTTTGGATTTGTTTCATAGCAAATGGGGATCTATCAAAGGATTGTAAACAGCTTTGTGTTTTGAAAAAGCAATGCTTGCGGTCGCATAGGTGACATCTCAGAGAGAGTACAGATTCCAGGTAGCTCCTGAGACACTGTCATTGACAGCTGCTACTACGTTTTAATTTTAGTGCCATCTTACCTTTATTGAGTGCCCATTGTTTGTAACCGTACAAAATGCTTTAAACCCACTGCCTCAGTCCACCTTCACAGCAACCCAACATGGCCGGTATTATTATTCCCCTTATTTATACACGACACAGAGAGGGGTTAGATAAACATGCCCAAGTTCACGCAGCTAGTGAGTGTGATCTGAAGTATGACCTGAATGCGGGTGGGCTGATCCTGGAGCCTCCTTAACCAGCATATCACTGCTTTAAAGTCTAAAAGTCCCCTTTAGACAGGACACTGGATTGATCTAAGAGAGAAAAAAGAATGAAGTGGAAAAGAGGGCAGGACTATTTACTAGACGGAATTTCAAGGCTTGGTAAGGTAAATGAATACCACTCACAGAACAGAGGTGTAACAAAAAATAAAAGAAAAACTTGCTGGAGACCCTGAGCTTTCTAGTTTCGTTGACCTGACATGTCGTGTCATTAGCTGAGATGGAAAAAGTGGTTGCAGAGAGTATTTACTCACAAAATATCCACTGGACATTTGCCACTCCTTTGAACCCCCATCCAGAATCGGAACCACATTCCCATATAAAAGAAAATAATAAGAAGAAACCTAGAGGGTGTGAGTACACTCTGAAATCTGGTAAGATCGAAGACTTGGCTTCTTGTACTGTAGTAGGGAGAACATGGGCACGTTCCCTGGATGCTGACGACTAGATTTCCTTGCCATGGTATTTGCCTCTATAATTAGTGATACAAAGAGGTAGAGGCATCTTGTGGAGAGGTCGAGTACTGAGAGCCATGTTTTCCATCTGTTTTATCTCACAGCACACTTGATAGTAGAGTTAAACTTCCACAGCACACTTAAATCATGTTGATTAAAAAAAAAAAAAAAAAAGTGTAAGATCATATAGTTAAACTTCCATGGCACACTTAAATTATATTGATTAAAAAAAAAAGAGTGAAAAAAAATCCCTTACTGTGCTTTGAAGTTCTTTCAAAAATTATTTAATTATGGCAGTGCCTGTAGTTCAGTGGGTAGAGTGCCAGCCACATACACCGAGGCTGATGGGTCCAAACCCAGCCCGGGCCAGCTAAACAACAATGACAACTGCAACAACAACAAAAAATAGCTGGGCGTTGTGGTGGGCACCTGTAGTTCCAGCTACTTGAGAGGCTGAGGCAAGAGAAACGCTAAAGCCCAAAAGTTTGAGGTTGCTGTGAGCTATGACTCTACCCAGGGCAACAGCTTGAGACTCTGTCTCAAAATAATAATAATAATAATAATAATAAATTATTTAATTAATGATCTTTAAAACATTTCACAACACACCAGGTGCCATTGGCCAAATCTGGCACTCTGCTTATTTGGTATAGCCTGTGGTCTAAAAATAGTTTTTGCATTTTGAAATGCTTTAAAAAAATCAAAGAAAGAATAATATTTCATGATGTGAAAATTTTATGAAATTTAAATTTCTGTGTCCACATATGTATGAAGTGTGATGGAACACAGCCCTGAGTGTTTGTGCAGTTTTGTCTGTAGCTGCTTTCACATGAGGATGACAGAGTTAAGAAATTTCAACAGAGTCTGCAATGTCTTCTATATGACCCTTTCCAGAGAATGTTTGCTAACCCCATTCTAGAGGAATAGAACATGTGCATTTTGCTGATGCTGTGATAACTCTGAAAGGAAGTTTAATGGCAGGAGCTGTAGCAGCAAGCTTAGAGTGAGCAGGGCCCTTCCTAAGGTGACTGTGTGCAAGAGGCATTTCAAGGAGACAGACAATCGAGCTTCTAATATAATTGTCTACACCTGCAGACAAAAATCCATCCCTTTGTTCTTCTTATCATGCCATTGACTCCTTAAAAATTTAGGGAAGGATAACTGTGTCCAAAGGACTTTTGTTCCTAGTTTCCCAATGCTTTTAGACAATTTTATCTGTGAAGCAATCCAGACAGTGGGCTGCAGGAGACTATACAGTTAGTTTTCACTGAAGCAATTCCTATGAAGAGTTTGGGCCTGCTTTTCAGATGAGATCTAAATCCTGCCCCCTCCCCCAGGTAGTCTGTTATCCTTGGGAAATCCATTGTCTCCTATGGGCAAGCTGGGAATTCTATTGTTTCTCTTTAGGAGAAAGACTGACCAGATCGAATATCTATTTTGGAGCCCATTGTAAAGCTTTTTATTTAGAAACAGATTGAAATTGAACACATATTCCCTGATAGTACTTCCAGATGGAGCCAGCACTGGTATTTGTGAATAAATGCATATTGTTCCTCAACTAAATACAAATAGCTATTCCTATGAAGATTAGTGGTATAGTATTTTTCTCTAAAGGAATGGAACTGGGTAAATAGGATAGGGTAGAAAGTCTTTTTCTGTTGTTTTTTTTCCCCTGTAGGTATGTGGAAGACAATGTAATCTGGTGTCCAGTGACTGGGACAGAGGGAAAGGCAGAAATAAAGCCATTATGTGGACTTAAGGTACAGATGGTCACGCTAGACAAGCCTGTGGACTTAATAGGTTGAAGAACAGTCCATAACTTACACACTGGTGCTCCTGACTTTTTGTGACAGCATCTCATTCCTCTCCTCTCTCAAAGTCCCCCCCACCCCAGTCTGTTGTTCACATAGTTGCTCCAGTGATTCAGTGAGTAGATGAATGAGCTGCAGCTCTGATGGGTCATTCATTCATTCGGGGGGGGGGGGGTTGCTAATTATGTGCCAGGGGTGGTGCTAAGTGTGGGAGACACAAAGCTGAACAAGAAATGTGTCCTTCCCTCCCCAGTGAGACCCTCACAGGCTCCCAGTGGAGACAGACTTGTAAACAAGTGTAGTGAAGTAAGGGTGGGTTTCTGATAGATGTATGTCTAGGCGGGTGAAAATCACCTCCTGGGGACAGACAGATAAACTAACCATGCAGTTCAGTGTAAGCCATGAGTTGGGCCCAGAGGAAGAACATCTGACTCAGAGCAGAGAGTCTTGGAAGGCTTCCGGGGACAGGACTGAGACTTGAAAAATGAGAAGGGAAGGGGGGTGAGGCAGGCAGAGGAAACAGTATTTAGGAAGGCATAAAAACCTGAAAAAGTGAATGGCATACCCTACCCACTGCAGGTAGGTTGGGATGGCTGGAGCTGCAGGTACAGGTGGGAGGGAATCGCATTAGCAGTGAGCAAGTGTCAAATCATAAGAGACCTTGTATGCTAAGTAGAAATTCTGTCGTTAACCTGAGAACCCCAGAGGCCTGAACAGGGAAGTCACAAGATCAAGATTTTGTAATGATGCTTCAGAAGCCATGTGGAGAATGGACTAGAAACTCCTGACGCTGGAGGAATGGAAGCCTACTTAGAGCTGTTAGGGTAGGTATGCAGCTGTGGCCTGTACCATCTAGAACAGGTGACTGTAGAGAGAGGGTAAGGAGAGAGACTCAGCTGAACTAGATGAGTTCTTAGGGTTTAGGAGAGGGAGGAAGAGAGAGGCACATGGATAACATACAAATTCCTGCTCTGAGTCCAAGCACCTACCCGTGAGTAGTTCAAGCTCTGGATGTTTGTAGTATGAGAAATAAAGACAGATCTGGGGTAAGAAACTTAAAAAAAAAAATGTGATAGCTACTCAGGAGGCTGAGGCAAGAGAATCGCCTAAGCCCAAGGATTTGCAGGTTGCTGTGAGCTGTGACATCACAGCACGCTACTGAGGGTTAATAAGTGAGACTCTAAAAAAAAAGAAAAATAAAAAAAAAGTGTGATAGAATTTTGGGAATGATGGACATACAGGATAAATGGAGGAAAAGAACTCTGAAACGGGCATCGGAGAGCTAGAAAGTGAAGGAGATTGTGGAAATGGAGGGAGAACACAGAAAGAGAGCAGTGAGGGGTGAGAGCCCCGAGGGCTCCAGGAAGGCCTGAGGCCACTCGGGTGGTGTCATTCTGAGTGCTAGTGTCTCACACTCAGAGGTGCAGGGTCCTCCAGGAAGCGATGCAGCCCCTTTTCCCAGCCTGTCTCCTTTTACTTTTTGTGTCTACCCAATTGAACTGTTTCCTGTGTGTGTCCCTCATTCGCATCTCCTCCTTTCCTTTACTGGAAGGAGTGCTTCCAAGTCCACATCAGATGCCATCCCCTTTCCTTCCAACTAATCTGCCATTAATCTCTCCCTTCCCTTGACCATCAGCACTTCTTTTGTGCATCCCTGTGCCACGTGTCACTTTCTACCTAATATGATCACTCGTGTAATTGTACTTTTTCTGCTCAGTTGCAAAGCACGCAAATCACATTTGCGGAATACTTGGGGATTCAATCATTAGGTCGTATTACAGATAGGTAATTGTCCTTCACAGCTGATTTAAAGATTTTTAAACCAACTCGCCATCAAAATATAGCCCTGATCAGAAAATGAATGACTTGTGATCTGAATTCAGTAACGCTGACTTTCTCACAACATTCTTACATTGTTTTCTCATTTTCATTGACAATTTTAAATTTGATGGTGGAAGGCAGGAAGCCTACTTACTACACATAGAGAGTAGAGAACAGAGAAGCATTTTAAACACTGATTTTTAAACTTGGCCGCTCATTAGAATCGCTTGGGGAGCTTTGGCAACACTGGTGCCTAAGTCCCACCCCCAGGGTTTCTGATTTAATTGATAAGGTTTCTTTCTAGCCCAGGCTAGGGAAGGCTTTAAATCTCCCCAGGTGGTTTGAATGTGCAAGTTTGGCAACTACTGTTCTTCGAGATCATTTGCATTTTAATCACATTTTTCATTAGTCATGAGTTATGGTTTCTACTTTGAAATGTGTATATAGTTATAAAGAAGAAAATTTTGTTCTTAACTGCAGTAATATTGCTTCTTGGCCCCCCCACATTACTCCCTCGACACCCGTGAGAGAACAGTCCTCAAAGGATGAATGACAAAGTTCTTATCTCTGCCAGGAGAAAAATACCCATTTTGTTTATAAATGTGTTGTTTTGGCCAGTTGCCAACAAACAACAAAACTTACAGAAATACGAAAGTTTTTGTGTCTAGCTTGGTAGGAAATACTTTTGATTTTATACTGAGCATTGTTAAAAGTACTGAGGCCCCATATTACCTTTCTTTTTATGAAATTCAAGGTGCACAGAAATTTCTTATAAAAATAGACGGATGAATGGTACTGCCCAAGTGTTAAACGTTTCTAGTAATTATGTCTCTGGAAAAAAATGTATGAAAAGATTAAAGAAAAATGAAGGAGAGAGAAGCACTGAAGTATTCACACCTTCACCCCAGACATGACGAAAGCACTCCAATTTAGGTTTCCAAGCAGAAACCTAGCAGGGGGTTCCTGCTTGCTTTCTCTTCTAAAAATCTTTGGTCATTTCATTAAAAATAATGTAGTAATATCTTTGTTTTTTATAATGAACTTCTTTTCACTACCAAGTTAGTGTACTCCTTATAAGGGGCTATGTATGTCTAAAAGTACTAAACAAATACATCATACATGACAGCTTTAATTTCTTTTCTTTTTTTTTTTTTTTTTGAGACAAGAAATAGCTTGGCCCTATATGCTGAAGGTGGTGGGTTCAAACCCAGCCCTGGCCAAAAAAAAAAAAGCTAGCTCTGTTGCCCAGGCTGGAGTGCAGTGGTGTCATCATAGCTCATTGCAACCTCCAACTCATAGGCTGAAGTGATCCTCTTGCCTCAGCCTCCTGAGTAGCTGGCTCCCAGACATAGGCTGTCATACCCTGCTAATTTTTCAATTTTTTTTGCAGAGACTGGGGTGTGGCTCTGTTGCTCAGGCTGGTCTTGAACTCCTGGACTGAAGTGATCCTCCCACTTCAGCCTTCCAAAGTGAGATATTTTCATATTTATGTTACATCAAGCAAGCAGGGCACAATGACATAGCAACTTTAATTTTTTCTACAGTTGCCCTTAAACTTCTGTTCTATGGAAGAAATCTCAGAGCCTTAATCTACCCGCTCCACTCGTCTTTAGTCAAAAGTCTTCCAGACACTTGAATTCCTGAAACACACCCAGTTCACTTATTATTATTATCTCCAGTTTGGTTTACTCATCAAAATTGCCAACTTTATTCAAAACCAAGGCTTTGCCCCTTCCCCAGCTCAAGCCTGCTAGCAGGGGCAGAGCAGCCCCAGGTGTGGCCGCCCTATCATGCTGAAGCCCCTCCCCCTTCTCTGGAGACCCCTTTCCCCCCACCTCCCCACTGCCACTGGGGCTCTGTAACCTGCGCTCTTTGCTGGGTCTGATTACAAGCCCTTCCTCTGCCCCAGGCAGCCAGCTGGACACCTCTACCGTCCTTTCAAATCCTTGCCAAGATCCAATTCAAACACTTCCTACCCCATGAAATCTTTTTTGATTCATAATCCCAAGATGTTTTTTCTCTGACCTCTCATAGCATGTTGTACCATTTTTCCCTTTATTCCTTATTTTTCAGCAATTTATGGTTCTGCCTCCTATCTTATTTCCCCTCCCTTGCTCAGAACTCCTTGAGAGCTCTGATCATCCATTTTTTTAATTGCTCACAGTGTTAAGCTTAAAAAATAAAATATTAAAATAAAAATAAGGGTGTTTATAAAATGTGTAGCTAATATTATATGGAAACAAGTATATAATTGAAGACATGAGGAAATTGCTCAAGTATTCATTTCATCAGGTTAAGAGGAAAAAGTAGATTTATGTCTTTATGATTTTTATATGTTTCAAAATGGAAAGAAATACAATCATTCAAAGCAATTTATCTAAAATAATTGAAATTATTTCATAAACTGATTACCATATTCATTGTGTTATACCAAAAAGCAGACAGCAAATTATTTCCTTTATCGGGTAATCTATATCTAAAAACTATAACACAGGTTTTTCATCATTTTAAAGTATATTTAATTGCATATTTTTAAGTATATTAATGCCTTCATTTTAAGAGCTTTTAGCATAATAGGCCATTGTCTCCCAGTTTACCTTCCCTGTTTTTAGGAAGAAGATAATTCATTATTTTTTTGAGCTAGTATTAGTGAGCATTCAGACACATACTAAACCCAGCTTATGAAATATTCAAGGAATCATATTAAGGTGGCGTTTGCATCTTCTTTATAGTAGCTGCTAGCTGTTTCGCCAGATCCTTTATTTCATTATGTAAAATACAATGACATTGTTATTCCCCCTCAGTCCATTTAAAAATGGACAAGGGTTATGCCATTTTTAGTAGTACCAAAGAAACTAAATGCAGGAGTTTTAGGTTAACCTCATTGTGATTTTTGGGACAGTTCAATGAAAAAAGTTAAGTTGAGGTATAGTTAGGGTGTGTGTATTCGTTGATGTTCAGTGGGAGGTCTCTATTCCAAATCCTAACATTATAATTCCAGAAATTCTTTTTAAAGGTAGTTGTTTGGTGGCCAGTTAGAACATTGGTTGGAGCATGGTGCAGTTATAGCACAGCTGAATGGGATGGGCTAAAAGATTATGGGATATGCTTAGGGTGCTAACTCTTAGGCATTGCACTAATTTGTAGTTTAGTCATCAAAAGTGCCTTGGCAATCTCCTTGGAGGGAAGGAAGGAGGGAGGGAGGGAGAGAGAAAGAGAGAGGCCTCTATGTCCTATATGACTTATTTCTTCCTCACATGTAAAACTCCAACCTCTATTAACTGCAGATTGCTCTTCATGCCAGTGAAAGGAGCCAGAATTGCTAGAGTTTTGTAGGCTCATTAGCCCAATGGAAAGAATGATTTTATTTTGAACTACCAAAAGAAAGATAATGGTGAACCTACTGCTGTTGAGAGTAGGCCAGCTCTTTAACTAGCATGTTCCACCCTTGTCTTTTCATTCTGGTCTTTCATTATATTCTATTAAATTGTTTGGATACAAAAACTACTTAGAGGTAAGATTTGTTTTTGGTAATAAATTGGCACTGTTGCTGCTGAAGCTGAGTGTGTACCTGAAAATGTGAGACATTGGTGTTTCATTCCACATCGATCCTCGGACTACTCCACTTCATGACACTGTGGCTGCCTTTATGCTACTGTTAAATTACAAATAAAGCTCATCTCCTTTAGGAAGCATAAAAATGACATTGCATAAGTCTCCCTGTGGGTGAGGGTATAGATGTCCACCACTCTCAAATTTCCAGGCAGAAAAAACACTTTTATATATTGATGTATGTTTTGTACTTGAAGAATGTAAGTGTTTAAAGGCATATGAAAAAAATGGCACCAATTATAAAACCTAAAGCAGGGTTCTATTTGATTTATGAGTTTGTAAAAATATCAAATCTTTGTGATAGTAAATACAAATAAAGTAAAATTGATAAAAACTGTGATCAATCTCAAAGAAAATCCTATTATATTCATGATATCAGCATCTTTCCAACTATTTTAGTCATGTTACACTTACCCCCAAAACCCACTCTTATTGGCACCAAACACCGAATCTCTCGCCTTATATCTTTATCCAGATGTGTATTCCCCTGTCACCTGGTGGAATGGAGGGAGTGATGGTGTTACAGGCAAACGGCCTTCTTTCAGTGGCGTGGCCTCTTAACTTGCTGTATGGCCTTGGCAGAACACCACCACTCTCTGAGCCTCAGTTTTTGTCTGTAAGGGAGAACAAGTTTGTATTTCCTTTTCTGCAATCTTGGGTGAGAAGAGTTTTAGAATTCAGAATGTTTTTTATATTTTTTATTTTAGAAAAACAACAATGCATATGTAAATGTTAAACAATACCTGCCACATGGTCTAGAGCAGCACACTCACTATAAACAAACATATTAGTAATTCTTTAGTAAAATGTGCAGACTTTTACACCTATTGGGCTAAAGAAAGAGTGTAAACAGGTCAGGTCCATCACCAAAGCATGCCCTTTTCGGAGGTTTTGTATAAGTGATTGTGAACTTGTACTAACCCCTTTGATGAGGAGCTGCGTGTTTGGCAAAGAGTAGCTACCCCACCACTGGAAGCTGCCATTTTTACTTAGTATGACAGGCAATGTGAATATCATTTTCACACAAATTGGAATGTGAATAAAGAAATTCAACTCAATGTACACCTCTGATTCCTTTGGATTTTGTAAAAGGCCATAAGATACTTTTAAAAATGGTGGTGAAATTCACTCTTCAAGAAAATAGTATTCCCAAGGGGGCATAAATGCCTTCTTGAATAATTTTAGATCTAGCTATGTCACTGTGCTCTGAGATGATCGATAAGATCAGAATTACAGATCTAGAACAGGAAATGAGGTTTCTATTACATACAGTTAAAATTAGTACCAAGACATTTTTAGCTTTTTCACTTTCTGACCATACATCTTACTTGAGAGGACAAAATCAATCATTTCACTAGATCAGCTAGCGTGGCTGAACACCCTAAAATGATTTATGTCTATGCTAAACTTCGCTTGCTAGTTTATGGTCCATGTGACTGTAGCCCAGCAGTTCTCGGCACGTGCTGTGCCAGGATCAGTGTGGAAATCCTCAGAAGAAGTTTTACCAGCCATGAAGTTCCAGACTTTGTAAATTATTTATTTAAAAAATAAATGGGTGAAAGTTTCAGTTTACCCGATGGTACTGTCACTCTCACTCTGCTAGGTTCTAATACACCTTCTTAACTGGAAGAGAAAGGCAGGGCAGAGTGTGGGCATGTGTGGTGAACACATGTCACCCATCACGCTCTGGCAGAAGAAGAGTTTTTCCTTTTCAGGACCTCTTTCTAGCATATCTGTCTGTTTATGAACGTGTATAGATTTTAATCCCTTTTAAAGTATGTGTTTTATATTTGGAAAGGGTAACTTTATAAAAATCATATTTTGTTGGTAACCGATTTTTTTATTGTGGTAAAATATACATAGCATGATTTATAAGTTAGCTGTTTTTAAGTATGCAATTCTGTGGCATTAAATATATTCACATCAGTGTTCAATCATTGCCACTATCTGTCTCCAGAACTTTTTTGTTTTCCCCAGTTGGAACTCTGTGCCCAGGATAGCAGTGATTTTTCTACTGGTGTGCCTCCACATACTGCTGTGCCATGAGAGGGTCTTAGGTGTGCCATGACAGTTTTTAAAGGTCATTAATTAAATTACTTTCCAAAGAAGTTCGAAGTATAGTAAGTGTATTCTTTTCTTTCTCTATTTTTTTTTTTTTTATCAACGTAATTTAAGTGTGCCTCAGAAGTTTAACTATAGGTTTGAGTGTGCCGTGAGGTAAAAAAGATTGCAAAACACTGCATTAAGCACTTAACTTCCTATTCTTTCCCTCCCTAACCTCCGGCAACCTTCATTCTTCTTTCTGTCTCTAGAATTTGACTACTGTAGGTACCTCATAAAAATAATCTCATGTAATCTTTGTCCCTTTGTGGTTTCTTTAAAGTTCATCCACATTGTAGCATGTGTCAGAATTGTTGTCCTTTTTAAGGCTGAATACTTTTCCTTTGTAATCCATGTATACCACCTTGTGTTTATTTATTCATCCTTTGATGAATACTTGAGTTGTATCTTTGGCTGTTGTGAATAACGCTGCTGTAAAAATGGATGTAGACAGCTTCCTGGTCTTGAATAGGTATAGTTGTCATTTGTGTGTTCAAAGATGCTCATATTATCTTTTTTTTTTATTATTGTTAAATCATAGCTGTGTACATTAGTGCATATCTTTTTTTTAAAGTGGGTTAATATGCTTATCTGGCTATTTAAAGTATTAATAGCAAAAATCCAGCATAGCAGTTTTAAATGTTAGATTTGGACTGTAAAACCCTCATATTTTAGCCTGTAGCCTATTTGTGAATTATTAATTGCCAGTCTTCACCTGAAGGGAGTCTTGAAAGGTTTTGTTGTTGTTGTTTTTTTCTTTTTTTTTCTTTTTTTTTTTTTTCTAGATAAAAGTCCAGGTAAAATCGTCACCAGGTAGTGTTCTCGTGGCAGGTTGAAGGCCCATTCAAACTCAGAATCCAGGACATTTCAGAAGGAAAGCAGTTAGTTTTCCTACTGAATTATTTTTGAGTTTCAAACTATTGCTCTTACTTTACTGCCTTTTCCTATTTGATGATTCTTCAAGTAACCAACCAAATAGCTTCTTACAAATAGGAATGAGAAGATTTATGGAATAAGCAAAACTTTCATTTTCCAAGCTCATGATAGGTTGTGAAGAAAAGGAAAGCTGTATCTGCTGAACATTTTGAACTCTAACATGCACCAAGTAAAAAACAACAACAACAACAATGTTTCTTTCAAATGTAAAGTTGAAGCTGGCTGGGTGGGTGGATTGCTTGAGCTCAGAAGTTAGAGACCATCCTGAGCAAGAACAAGACCCCCTTCCCTACTAAAAATAGAAAAATTAGCCAGGCATTGTGGCAGATGCCTGTAGTCCTAGCTACTTGGGAAGCTGAGATAGGAAGATCACTTGAGCCCAAAGTTGCTATGAGCTATGATCACAACACTCAATCTCAGGCCGACAGAGTGAAAGTCTGTCTCAAAAAAATCAGGTAAACTTGTAAGTACATTAAGTACTACTTAAGTAAATCTTGCTAAGAATTCCAACACATTCAAAATATTTTATATGAGGTCTGACAATTAAGTTTGTGAACTCATTTTTGAAAAAATGCTACATGCCTCATTGCTAAAAATATCACTATGTGCACCTTCAAAGTACTTTCCTTAGGAAGCTATGCACTGATGCCAGTGCATAGTAAACCCTTCAAAGTAATTTTGGAACTCCTTTTCTGGAAGGACCATAAGAACTGTTGTTTTATGTGTAGTTACTCTTGATATCCTGAATGTCATCACAATGTCTTCGTTTCAATTATTTCCTTCATCTTTGGGTAAAGAAAAGAGTCACTGGGGTCAGATCAGGTGAGAGGGCAGGGTATTCCAATACAGTTATTTCTTTACTGGCTAAAAACCTCCTCATAGACAGTGCTGTGTGAGCTGGTGCACTGTCGTGATGCAGGAGCCAGCCATGGGTTGTTGATGAAAAGTTCAGGTAGTTTTCTTTTTCACAACTCTTTTTTAGCAGTTACAGGTAGTAAACTTGATTAACTGTTTGCTCAGTTGGTACAAATTCACAATGAATAATCTCTGTAATATCAAAAAGGATTAGCAACATCATTTTGGCTCTTTGTTTAGACTGAGGGAACATTTTTTGTTGTGGAGAATTGGCTGACTTCCATTGTGCACTTTGACACTTTGTTCCAGGGTTGTATTGGTGTACCTGTGTTTCATCACCAGTGATAATATGGCCCCAAACATCGTCTTGCCTCTCCAAAAGGTCCTGGAAAATGTCAACTCTGCTTTGCTTTGGTTCCTCAGTGAGCTTTTTCAGGACCATTTTTGTATATTCCCGTTTTATGCCAAGATTTCCAGTTAAGATTTTCCTGTTTCTCTATCAATGTTCACTTGATCTGCTATGCTTCTTGTAGTCAACTAAAGATTTTGATGCACAATCAAATGAATTTTTTCAATGGTTTTGTCAGTTCTGTTTTTCACTGACCACTCTGACCTCACTTCATCAATCATGCTTTCTCTCCTCTTGAAAAAACATTTAATCCATTTGTACACTGGATTTTCTTGTACACTGTTTGCTTCATGGCATTGTCCCCATAAACTTGTATTAACAAGTCCCTGATTTCACTTCCACTCCTGCCAAGTTTGTTCATTGCTGTAATTCCAGCTCCAACAATATCACAACAGCACACAAAAACAACAATAATGAACACCACTGGGCAAGACACTGGCTATGTTGACATAAACACAGCTGTGAGATGCTGATATACCAAGGTTATGAAACTTTATTGAGCTGTCTGTACAGTGTTGCCAACATAAGTGCATGGTGACAGGTTCGTGAACTTAATTGTCAGTCCTTGTAAGACTGCCAACTTTCATTTACCTCCTCTTACAGGAGCAGTGGTAATGAAAGCTGGATTCTGTGGCTATAGGATGAAATAACCATCTTTGTCATATTTTCAGTTCTAATGAAGGTTCTAATTTGCTTTTAGCCCAGTTTCTTTTATGATTTGGGCATATCGGTCTTTGATTATTTACCTGGATGATTATTGGGGTGTATCATTCAAACATATGCTTCATTATAATTTTATTAGCTTTGTACTCATTATCTTTTCAACGTGTCTGTCCTGTCAGATGTATAATCGTATCATATCTGAGTGTGTGGCCTGTAGGGGGCATGCCCTCTGCCCTCTTATGACACCTGAACCTCCCCTTTCCCTCCCAGGCAGATCCTCCTTTCTTCCTGTCTCAGAAAAAAGTGTGACTCAGGACAGACAGACAGACCCCTAGTCTCATAAAGTTTACCATCTAGAGGGAAAGGAGACATTAGCCAAACAAACTGACTACATTTGTACAATTACAAAACTGAAATCAGATCCATGAAGAAGAGAGAGAGGTTTAAAAACATGGTTATATGCCACAGGAGATAAAACACAGATTCTGCCTTTCGGCCAGAGATGCCATCTTCAGTAATTCACCAAAATGACAAACACAAAGGGAAAGAAGAGAGGCCCCGATACACGTTCTCTATGCCTTTAGAAAACATGGAGTTGTTCCTTTGGCCACATATCTGCAAATCTGCAAGAAAGGCAATATTGTAGACATCAGGGGAATAGGTACTGTTCAAAAAGGCATGCCACATAAATGTCACCATGGCAAAACTGGAAGAGTCTACAATGTTACCCAGCATACTGTTGGCATTGTTGTAAACAAGTTAAGGGCAAGATTCTTGCCAAGAGGATTAATGTTCATATTGAGCATATTAAGCACTCTAAGAGTCGAGATAGCTTCCTGAAATGTGTGAAGGAAAATGATCAGAAAAAGAAGGAAGCCAAAGAGAAAGGTACCTGGGCTCAACTGAAGTGCCAGCCTGCACCACCCAGAGAAGCCTACTCTGTGAGAACTAACGAAAAAGAGCCTTAGCTCCTAGAACCCATTCCCTGTGAATTTCTGGCATAATAAGCATATAACATAGCACACAGGAGTACCAGTGGACCCATGTTTTTAGGTGTAAGAACCTATATATTCCCCATGAGCTCATGGCATAATAGGTGTATAGCATAGCACACAGGATAACCAGTAGACCCCACGTAACAGTGATACAAGGTGTGTGTGAATTCAAAAGTCAATCAACACTTTGTCACATTCAATGCCAAGGTGACTCCCTGAGCTACTGGAACCTCCTCCCTATGAATTCATTGCATGGTAGATTCAAATTATAGCGTAAAAATGTTTCTTGTTCATTCACTACAAGTGTGATTTTTTTTGCCCCAAAGAAGTATTAAAGCAAATTTTAATGTATCCTAAAATAAAATAATAATAATAATAAGTGCAATTCAGATGTATATAGGCAAGTTGAATACAAATTTAACATTGATCATTTAAATTCACTGAACTTGCTCCATCCATGTAAACATGAAAGAGGTAAAGTCTCCATCTTTCTTTAAGGCTGCATAGTATTCCATGGAATACATGTACCATAATTTATGAATCCCATATTCTTCTTAGTAAAGTATCTCAAGAGCGGAAGTGTTTGAGTCCCAGCACAGTCTCATAATGGAAAATTTTGAGAGGCTTGATTTTATTTAACTAAGTCTGAAAGACTGGCCTCACACACACTAATAACCCTAAAATTCAACATTTCATTTCTCAGTTATCTACTAAGGTAAGACTGTGGAAAACACTGGGAATCTAAAACCAGAAAGACACAGTTTTGGCCTAGAGAATAATGCAGTCTACTATGTTAGCATATTGTCTCTACAATGCACAGGTTTTTAAAAGAGAAACACTCCAGAAAAGGTGATCAATAAATATTTGATACTTAGATTATATTTATTATCTAATTAAAATGGTCTTATATTTGAGTGGTGCCTATGGCTCAAAGGAGTAGGGCTCCAGCCCCATATGCCAGAGGTGGTGGGTTCAAACCCAGCCCTGGCCAAAAACTGCAAAAAAAAAAAAAAAAAAAAAAAAAAAAGTCTTAAATTTAATACCTTGCATGCCTTGAACAATAAAATCAATATTTATTATCATAAAATTTGGAAGAATTTATTACTATTATAACAGAATAAGAGTGCTACTTTCTTCACCAGTACTTTTTAAAGGTTGTAACATCTAAATTATTTTTTATTCTCTCACCAATATTAAAATCTTGGTTCCCAGGCAAATATATAGCATGAACATCTTTCAAGATGAGTGAACCTGGGAGATGTTAAAACTAATTCAAAAGACAGTTGAAAAACAAAATATTTTAAGCAACTTGTCCTTACTTTTGGATTAAATACAAAACTGGCTTATGTCAAACAAGGCAATAAACTATAACCTTTGAAGTTATCTTTTCTGATGGACAGAAATTATTTGCATACCGGTTAGAAAAAAAAGAATATGGAAGTTGGCCTTTGCCCTTACACATCTGTAAAATAGCCCAGTGAATTAAAAATATCAATCAAAGGGACAAACCTGATGGAACATCTAGTTATCTCTTTGGGATGTTTTAAAGTTTGGAAAACCTTTTGTCACACTAGTATGCTTTATATGTTAACATACCATGCTTTTGTTCAAGAAACCCAATTAATTTCTTTTCTTTAGCTTCCAAATCACTCACTCACAGAATTTATTTCACCTGAGTTAGTTCTATTATTATTTTTTTTAAGTAGGCCTTTAGCTAGTTGTCCAATTTCTAGAACAGAAAATTTTTGAGAAAGAAAAAATCTGAGTGTACTACTTAGAGAACAAAACTTCCTAACTTTCTGCTGTCTAGAATAGGTTCAATTTAAAGTTAGTTTATATGCGTGTTTGAAGTCCAGGTAATTGAATGTACTTCCACATTTTCAGTGGCGATGTGGAAGCTTTAAATCTGGCAGTTGAAGTTTAAGCACATTAGAAAAGGAAAATATGTGGATTTCTGAGTCAAATAATTTAAGAGTATACCTAATAATTTAATCAGCCTGTTGAGTCCCTGAAAAGCAATGCTTTTGAAAAGTTTTTTACATTAAGGCTTCACCTCAGGAGCAACTGATCACTTCCATTTTTTTTTTTTTTTTTTTTTTTTCTTTTTTTGTAAGTCTGGGATGTAGAGGTATGGAGTTGTTATTAATCCAATTTCTATACTTTCTTTCTCTTTTCCTGTCCTTTCTCTTTCTCTTTCTTTCTTTCTTTCTTTTTCTTTTTTAAGACAGAGTCTCACTTTGTCGCCCCTTGCTAGAGTGCCCTAGCATCAGAGCTCACAGCAACCTCAAACTCCTGAGCTCAAGCGATTCTCTTGCTTCGCTTCCCAAGCAGCTGGGACTACAGGTGCCCGCAGCAATGCCCAGCTATTTTTAGAGACGTGGTCTGACTCTGGCTGGGACTGGTCTCCAACCTGTGAGCTCAGGCAATCCACCCGCCTCAGCCTTCCAAGTGCTGTGATTACAGGCAAGCCCAGTCTTGTTCTTACTTATTCCATCGCTGCATACGTGATAATAAAATAAGATCCGCAAGCCCAGTTGGGTAAATGAAAAGATAAATTCTAAATTTCAATTATAAATGAGAAGAAAACCTTGAACTTGTGAAGTAAAAGAACTTCCTGTTTCCTAAGAGAAATTAAAATCTTCATTAAAATGTTACTGAAATCATGCAGTATGCCAGCAAACTATATAGTCCTCTTTTTAATATGTGATTTAAAAATAATGATAATGTTTCTAAAAGCACAAAAGTACTGTAAGAACTAAGGCCACATATAAGTTTCTCTTTCGATTGTCTGTTTTGTTATCCACATTAATGTTGAAGCACACCCCTCGTGAGCAATTCTCATTGCCATGACATGCGATAACTATCACCCCTCAGGAGTACCTTGCACTGAGAATATATCCTTTGTGCAGTCTTTGACTTATTACAGTTAAAAAGTTAACTAAATTTGCAGTTCTAATAAAGGTTTGGCAAACAACAAAAATGTCTAGCTGTTGAGCCTTATTTAAAACACCAGCCTCATAAATTAACTGAGTAACTTTCATGAGCACCATTTATCTTCAAGTTTATTTTAACTTTTTCATTACTTTATAGTACAATAAGGCATTTAGATTTTACAGAAATGCAACTCCTTCATATTATATCATTCGTATGAAGAATTGGACTTTGAATGAAGCTGTTTTGAATAAAGCTTATATTACCAGGTATGTACCTTAAGAATATTTAAAATGAACTATTATGTTGATGCATTGGATTTCTGAACAAAATCTTGTGTTTAAAAACTGCAGATCATGAAGAATGTGCAATCCACAGTAATTTAATATTTTACAATTTGATTTTCTTTCATTCTACATATATTCATAAATATTAGTAATTCAGTTTTTTCAGTTTAACATGACTGGTATTTCTTATTTCCTCAGAACATCATTTAATCATACAGTAAAATCCAAAAAAGTAGGTTTTCATCTTTATCATAAATCCTTTTTGTAAAGGATTTATAAATTTGTAAATTTAATTTCAGTGTAAATCAATAAAGTGATTTCAAATTACCTACTATAATCAAGATTACTTGTAATAGAAATCTAGTATATAAATTGAAAAATTATGTTATTCGGTTTTACCCATTAATATAAGTCCAGACCATACATAGAAAGAGCATCTGCTCCCCAATAGGTGGTTTGTATTGATTGAATTAATTAGTAATTAATGCTTATAATTTGACAGTATTCCTTCTGGCATCAATTGGAATGACCTTCAAACATACAGAATGATTGTTTTTCCAAAAAAATTTTAAAACCAGAGTATGATGCTGGCTGGAAAATCATTCATGTTTTATACAAATTATGGCAAATATTATTTATTTATTTTTTGTTTAGAGATGTCTCATTGTGTCACCCTTGGTAGAGTGCCTTGGTGTCACAGCTCACAGCAACCTCCAGCTCTTGGGCTTATGCAATTCTCTTGTGTCAGCCTCCTGAGTATCTGGGGCTACAAGCACCTGCCACAACGCTCGGGTATCTTTTGTGGCAGTTTAGTCGGGGCTGGGTTCGAACCCACCACCCTCTGTATATGGGGCTGGCACCTTACTCACTTAGCCACAGGCACGGTCCGGTCCGTGACAAATATTATTAAGGTCAACTGTTACCCCAAGGAACTGTCTATTTTGTACAAAGTATCTCATCAATTCCCACACAAAATTGCTCACCCAGAACAAAATCAGTGTAACATTAAAAATAGATCAACTCTGATAGCTCCTTAAACTTGCTATTTTTATATAATTTTGCTTATAATTGTATCTTACAATATGTCCAGGCAAATCTAACAGCTTTTCTTATTTTGAAAATTCTGAATGAATGTATTTCTACAGAAAACCTTGACGTAGCAATTTTATGCCCTTTCACAAGGGCTACATAATGTGTACTGCACGATCTAGAGGAAAAAATATTCTAGCAACTAAAACCTTAACTCTGAAAGCTTTCCTTTTTTCCCATTAAAATCCCTTCAAAATCTCATATTTGATTTTCTTAGTACTTCTCCTGATAATGTAGAAAGCAAGATAATTCAGCTGTGAAAACAAGCAAATTTTCATCTAACATAAAACAGCTGAGGGCCTCCCTGCATTTACAAAGAATCCATTCCTTCTCTAGTCACAGGTCTTTTTTTTTTTTTTCTTTTTTTTAATTTTTAATCAAATTTCTATTATGGGCATGGTGTGGTCGAGTAAAGTTTCTTCTTTCTTATGAAAGAAAACTTAGAAGAATAAAAATGCAGAGGGAGCCTAGAATTCTTTTAGTTTGTGTTATATTGCCCTTGAAAAGAAAGAAAAGAGCATAATTTAGCCAAAAACAACAAATATCCAGTTGCCACAAATTCCAAATTCCCCAAGTTCAGAGTGAAAGAGACCAATTAATTCAGGAATATAAAAGCTGCTTGTGGAATTGAATGCAAAAAAATACTGTCCTGTGAATAGCCATAGCTAGCTTCCTTTAGCAGATAGTGTTCTGGGGAATCATTATGCTTGCTATTTAAGCCTTTTTAAAACAATGGAAAATGGTGGAGGGGGGTAGAATCCCATCTTCGAAAGTACATAACCACTCATTCAGAATCTCAACAAGGTGGGTAAACTCTGGCTGCTAAGAGAAAAACAGAAGTAACCTTTTCCTGAGAATTGTTAAGCCAGCACACCATTAAATATACCACCTAACATTGTTCTTTTCCTCTCCCTTTTCACTCTCGCAGCTACCACATGTGATGGAAGGAATCCAACTTAAACACTCTCACCCAGAGCATGCTCCAAGACAGATGACTGAGCCTCAGGGTTGGCCAACACAATGCACTTCTATTCTCTATTTATTTTTGTAGTTCAAAGAGCTGGCAGTCACCCACTTGATGCCTGCCATCAGGACCAGTGCACCCCTGATTACTGCCCAGCCATTTTATGTCGGTATGCCAGCTACTCAGATAGACCACGCATAAAGAGCAGGGAAATTTTTGAAAGGAAAAGAAACCCCAGCTTCCACTTCAATTTTGAAATTTCAGATGATACGCTGCCAACTTACAGACCTTGCTTTAATCAGCAGCCACATGAAAAGGCTGTTTCTATTTACCTTGGGTCATTTAGGAAACCAGCGATAAGTAGGCCGTGCAAAATTTCAGCTTCTCTGAAAGTTGGCATGTTCCTTTCAGAGTTGAATCTTGATTTCATTTTCTGAGTAAAAATATTTACAATCCTGTCATACATGAATTTTAGCCTTCCTTCTGTCTACCAACAAATAGGCTTTTTAAAGAATGCTTAGGGTTAATTAGATGTTATTTTCTAAGTTTGAGTCTATATAAATTTAAATAATGACTAAACTGCTTGACTGCTCTGGTTGAAATATCAGCAGAGTGAATTTACTTGGGAAAAAGAAAACTTAAGTATGGTCTATTTTAGTTTTAAATTGTGTGTTCATATAATGAAAAGGTAAAGAAAATTAGAAAATATAAAGTAACAGCTAAAATATTAATTCATTAATATTAGAAAAAAGTAATTAGGATGCTGATAGCTGCTTTGGTAAACAATGAATTCCTTTTCTGTTGTGGTTATTCACTATATTTCAATTATCTGTATAATGAAGAGATTTTGTATGTCTTCAATATTATGACAAAGTATTATATTTGTGTACTCAATTAACATAAATGTTCCTTTCTTATTTAAAGCCAATTTTGTACCACTTTCCACTGAAAACTTGCAACTTTATAGCTGACACTTCACGTTTCACAACTGTAAACGATAAAATTTAACAACAAAATTTCATTTACCCCTTAACTATCTTCAACAGACTGAACTGTGCCATTTCCCCCAATATTCAAATTCTGATGCCCTACCCTCAACTGACTATTTCCAGATTGAGTCTGTAAGGAACTAATTAGGGTTAAATGAGGTCATAATAGTGGAGCTCTGATCCCATAGAATTAGTGTCTTTATAGGAGGAGATAATAGAGAATGGGCAGCTGTTCCCAACCAGAAAGAGAACGCTCCACATAAACAGAATGTGGCAGCATGGAGTACCATGATTTGCAATTCCTGGCCTTCAGAACTGAGAGAAAATGAATTTCTATTATTTAGGCCACCCAGTCTATGGTATTTTGTCATGTTACCTTGAGCTCACTAAAACATTACTTTTATATCTGTTAGGCCACTGTTGTAATGCTTTAATTTTTAATATAAGCACATCTAATAATTTTTATTGGTATTACTGTTCCTATTTAGTTTGTTTTATTTTATTTTTATTTATTTTTATTTTATTTATTTATTTTTTGGGACAGAGCCTCACTATGTTCCCCCTCAGTAGTGTGCTGTGGTGTCACAGCTCACATCACAGCAACCTCAACCTCTTGGGTTTAGACAATTTTCTTGCTTCAGCCTTCTGAGTAGCTGGGACTACAGGCACCCACCACAATGCCCAGTTATTTTTTTGTTTGTTTGTTTGCTTGTTTTTTGCAGGCTAGGGCTGGGTTGGAACCCACCAGCCCTGGTGCATGTGGCCAGTGCCCTACCTACTGAGCTATGGTCACTGCCTAGTTTATTTGTTTTAAACAGGTTTTGCTTTTTTAAAGACTGTTAGGACAGAAAAAAAATACGTTTTTATATTTACCTTTCATCCCCAACCTACACTCATTTTTTAAAACTATTTCTTCTATCTTCATTTCTAATTATAGGACAAAGTTCCCAGCTGATGGCATTTTCTACTGGCTAAGAGTGTAGACTGTAGAGGAATGGACACTGTGCTTGCAAGGACAGTTACTGACTTTTATCAGGTTAAAAGGAAACGCTGAGAACAGGATAGTCTCCTGGCAAGCCTAGAGACGTTTTGTGACTTAGGGGCAATCTCCCAAGTAACTTCCAGAATGAGATAAGATGGGTCACTCATTAGGAAGCATGTGTTAAACACTGATGCTTGGTACTTCATGGGGGGTGTGGGGAAAGAACACCCCAGGAAAGAGCAGGCGGCAATGCTTTCCTTACGCATGCAGCCCTCCTATGTAATTACCTTAACTTTTCACACCTGTTGTGTATAAGCTTAATAAATAGCCCTTGCGGAGGGGCTCAGGGCTACCCCGTACTTAAGGTTAGCCGGCCTCTCGAAAGCTTGTACTTCTAATTTGTGTCATGCCTGGTTACTTTGTGCCGAGACTGAGACCGAGACCAGGGCTGTAGAGGTTACGACACCAGAAAACATTTTCTTAGCATTTCTTATAGCACAATTCTGCTCAGTTCTTACTCGCCTGAAACATTTTCTATTTTATCGTTTTTCTTAAAGAATATTATCACTGGAGGCAATCGAAGCAGTATCAAAAATACACTATTGGGACCTGATCAAACTAAAAAGCTTCTGCACAGCCAAGAACATAGTGAGTAAAGCAAGCACAGAGCCCTCAGAATGGGAGAAAATATTTGCAGGTTATACCTCCGATAAGGGTCTAATAACCAGAATCCACAGAGAACTCAAATTTATTAGCAAGAAAAGAACACGTGACCCCATTTCAGGGTGGGCAAGGGACTTAAAGAGAACCTTCTCTAAAGAAGATAGACGCAAAATCTACAAACACATGAAAAAAAGCTCATCATCCTTAATCATCAGAGAAATGCAAATCAAAACGACTTTGAGATATCACCTAACCCCAGTAAGAGTACCCCAACTATATTTATAAAAGGGCAATACAACCACAAAGAAACTGAAATATTCTATCAAATCACAGGGTCTTATTTCTTACCCCTTTTATGTCATTTATGAAACAAAGCTGGAGTGAAGTAACAAAAATCTATGAAATGTTTTGCACAAGTGTCATATTTCTATGAGCATGAATTAGCACTTATTTAACTTGTACTTCTGAAGCCAATTTTGAATTTACAATAGCCTTCTCACATAAATGAAATATGTAATTTATCTACATAATTCTAACCTTATTCATTTTTTTCTTTCTATCCATTCAGTAACTATCGAGTTCCTAGTATAGTCTTACAGGTATCAGGGAAACATTGTTTTCAACTGGAAAACCAGCTAAGTTGAGTTCATGTTTTAAGTTCTACGTAATGTATAAATGATTAAATTTACCACTTAAATATTTGTGCCTTTGAAGACAGAGCTGTGTCTAAATCACCAAATACAATGTAAGATAGATATTTAGTAAATTACGATTGGCACAGTCAGCATAGACCGCTCTTCTGTATTATTTACAAAAGTCTCTATGTAAACTTTTGTTTATACTATTTTGCCAAACGTATTTTAAATTTAAATTTCTTTTTTTCTGTTTCTCAAAATGCTTCCTATATCTGATATAAATGTCAAAGTAGTGTTTACATATTTTTCTAAGGGTAATATTTACAAGATATGAAAATTGCTAGTGTAAATTACAACAATTTAAAGGGATTCTTTGGGGGAAAAAACTGTGTATATTTCTATGGGTACTTACTTTGTTCCAGACATTATTTAAACTGCTTTACATATATTAAGCCATGACTATGAGTTAGGTACTATTATCTTCATTTTAGAGACTATAAAACTGAGACAGAAAATCACACAGCTGATGAGATATAGTCAGAGACTGAAAGCTAACTTGTTAGCACCTATGTTACACTAGCTCTCAAGAGTTAGAGAAAGAGAGAATGAGAGTGAACAAAAAGCAGGAGAAAATATCTTGCATTATAGCCAGATAATTCTAAACTACGAATCTTAGAAATCTCCTGAATTGCTTACAGTTGCATACCTACAATCACAATTTCCTGATAGATCATTCACAATGCTATATACAATTTGATGGTACTCACTTGAAAAGAAAATAGAAATCTTACATTTGCTATTTTTTCTAATAGTAAGTTAGGTTGTTTTACAATTACCAGTTATTACAGATGTTAATGTTCCTAACAAGATGGTCATAGTGACGACTCTGTAACCCTCTAATTCACTATTTCATTTACTCACAATTAGAAAAAAAAGCACTTGCAAATGAGAATTATGGCCACTTTGATAATATGGAATAGAAAAACAATTACAGGGCATAAAAATGTACTGTCATTAATTAGTATGAATTAAAATCCTAATGATTTTTCTTGACTTGGCTTCACCTATTCTGGAAGGCAATACAAACTGAGGTTTGTTGTGTTTTTCTTGTTAGAACAATTATTTTAAAAAGTTCCTTATGCAGGGTAGTTTCCCATGCAAAAAGCACTTCAATAATTATACAACAGTTTTTCACTGCTCAAAAGGAAATAATAAGGGCAAACATGTATGCTTAAAAAAATTGGCTATATAGAAGTAGGCTATTTTAATGTGGAAATGTACAGGAGTAATATATGAAGAATCTAAATAGGTCTACGCTTTTAATCTCTCTTCTATATTTATACAAATAGTGTGAACTTTCTTCACACCATTCCCATGTTAGTGTAGAAAGTTTTCTGGGATTAAACCTTCTAATTAGTTCTTAATATGCTTTTCTAGGAGAAGCTTACTAACAGAAGCCACTTGTTTATCTGTGAATATGGTAGAATCCTGTTTAGCATTATTTTACTACTATTATTTAGTTAGTATTTTCATCTATTCATGGATCAAAACAGGAAAATTTTTCAAACCTTTTTTTTTTTTTAATTTCAAGTTTATATAAGGGTACACACAATTAGGTTATATAAAGCAACCTCTATGCAAAGAAGTATGGAGCATCCTCAGAGAACCAAAAGTAGATCTACCACTTGATCCTGAACATCTATTAATAGGCAACTACTGAAAAGAAAAAAATAAAAACTTTTTTAAAGGCTCACATTTTTTAAACACAACTATGTATTTGCATATACTTAGGGTATCAGATATCTCCCAAAGCTAATGCAACATAGCAAAATCAAAAACACACAAAACCCTAGAAATACTCCAAAATAGGTCATATAAAGGCCTGCATATTATTCCTGTTGAAAAATTATCCTTTGGGCATACCATTTTAAAGGTCTAAAATGTATGAAACACCAACAAGATTTTAGAGATCCATATACAAAAGTTAAGAATATAATAATCTGTTGTTACACTAACCCTTAACAGCTATTACAAGTGATTTCATTAAATTGTATCCACTCATTTGAAATGGACATTTAATAATAACTCATCACTTTTGTGCTTCAAAAGGAGCAGTAAGACCTAATGGTACTTGACTTTTAGAATGACCAAGTAAGGAATCAGTCAAAATCAATGTTTAAACTGATCGAATTTATCAAAAACAAATAATTCAACATTCTGGAAACTGGCCAAAGGCATATAACAAATTGACAACAGTTTATTTAAGGACAACTGCTAAATCTCAACAAGGATTATGAGACTATGTGGCATTTTAACTTGGGTTGCTCCCATTTTCAAGTTTAAGCTCCAGGTGTGGCAGTTCTACCACTGCAAGGCAGGCCATGAGGTCTTGGTAGTCACACTGCTAGAAGGTGGGTGTATAGATTTTAAGGAAGGAGAAAGAAAAACCCATGCATATTTACATTGCCAAAACAAAGCTATTCATCCATAGCTGACTATGAGGACTTGTGCACCCACAAAGTAATAGCCATTACAGATGTCTACTGACTTTGGATATGAATATGAATCCCAATCTAAACACATATATATTAGCAAACTGTGGAAGCCTTATTCATTAATGGAGTTTATGAACAAACTTCGATTGATCACCAATTCGTTATTAATACTAAATTACACTGACATAGAGGTAATACCTGTGAAGCCAGTTGTAAATATAAAAATGATAAATAATATTTATAAATAGAAGAGCAGAAACAAAAATTGTCACAAACTACATCAAAGACATAATCTGCATAATTTATCTAGGTAAGACAGAAATCAAACCAAACAAACAAAACATAGTAACAACAAAAAAATGCAGAGAGGGAGATTCAGATCCATAGATACTACAATAAATTTTCTAAGACATCCAGTTTTCAAAAACAATAAAAATATATGAGATGCAAAAATCAGGGATATATAACCCATTTATAAAAAAAAAAAAACATTAAAAGAAGTTGTGCTTTATATTGTGATATGTTGTACTCAATAGAAAAAAGACTTCTAAGTATCTACTATAAATGTGTATAAACAAATATAAGAAAAAGGACTTAAAGAATTAAAGAAATATGAGCTGACTTAAAAGACAGAGAGGATTTATTTATTAAACAATACCAAATGGAAATCTTGTAACAGCAAAGTATAGTAATTAAAATGAGAAATGCGTTGGAGGTATTCAACAGCAGACTTTAGAGTTATAGATGACAGTGAATAGAATCAATGAGTTGAAGACAAATCAATAAAGATTATCCAGTTTGAAGAATAAGAAAAAGAAAAGATAAATGAACAAAGCCTCAAAGACCTGGAGATATCATCAACCATACTATCATATGCATAATAGATTTCCTAAAATTAGAACAGTGACCAAAAAAAAGAAGAAAGAATATTTGAAGAAATAATGGGCAAAGCACTTCCAAATTTGAAGAAACACTCATTTCATTTTAAGGAACAAAAGTAAGATTAAGTTTTGACTTCTAATCAGGCATAATAGAGGCCAGGAGGCAGTTGTTTGGTATATTCAATGTGTAAGGGAAAAACAAAAGAATTCCTGCCAAGTGTTCTACATCCAGGAAAACTTACCTTTTTTATTCTTATCTTTTATTAAATCATAAAGAGGTAGATCATGTATACATTAAAGCATTCATGGGGTACAATGTGCTGATTTCATATACAATTTGGAATGCTTACATCAGACTGGTTAATATATCCCTCACCTCATTTACTTAATTATTGTGTTAAGACATTTATACTCTATACTTAATAGATCAGACATATACCCTTGCAATATGAACCATAGGTGTGATCCCACCGTTCACCCTCCCTCCATTTGACCTCTCTCCTCCACTCCCAACCCTCCCTCCTTCACCCTGAGCCATAATTGTGATCTATTATCCATATGCAAGTGTGAGTGATTGTAAATTGGTTTCATAATAATACTGAGTACATTGGGTACTTTTTCCTCCATTCTTGAGATACTTTACTGACTAGGATATGTTCCAGCTCCATCCATATAAACATAAAAGAGGTAAGTGCCCATCGACCCATGAATGAATTAATAAATTGTGATATATGTATAACATGGAATATTATGCAGCCTTTACCTCTTTTATGTTTATATGGATGGAGCTGGAAAACTTACCTTTAAAAATGAAGGTGAAAAAAAAGTTATCCCTACATAAGTGAATGCTGATAGAATTCACAACTATCAGATCTGCTTTGAAAGAAATACTATATTCTTTCCAGCTAAAAAAAGTAGCATGACATAGAGAGATAAAGAGGATTAGTAAAGGTAAATATCTAAATACAAAAGAACATAAATATATGCTTTCCCTTTTTTCCTTATAACATTTTTAAAAGACGGTTGCATGAAATAATAATTATAAATTATACAATTATAAAACTGTTTATTTATATAATATATAGAGATGTAGTATACATGAATAATATCATAAAGAAATGGAATGAAAATTAAAACACATTGAAGCAAATTGCATACACTTATTGAAATTAAGTTAGCACAAAAGAGAATTAGGTAAGTAAAAAAGCATATGTAAGCTATGATTGAATTATGACCTCAAAATTTGGAGATAGAGCTTTCAGGATAAAATTTAGGTTAAATAAGGTAGTATGAGTCTGGTCTTAATTTGATAGGATTGGTAATTGGTGGCTTCATAAGAAGAAAATGATTCCCTTTCTTCTCTCTCTCCTCTACCCTCTCCCTTCTCCTCTCTCTCCTGCAAGTACCAAGAAAAGGCCATGTGAGCCCATAGTGAGAAAAGCTATCTGCAAACCAGAAAGAGAGCATTCACTAGAACTTGACAATGATGGCAAACTCATCTTAGATTTCCAGCCTCTAGAACCATGAGAAAATAAATTTCTACTGTTTAATATGCCTAGCATATGCTATTTTTTATGATAGCCCAAGCAAACTAAGACACGAGGCCTATAACTATTAAAAATGTTCACACACACACAAAAAAAAAAGTAAACACAGGCAGAGGAATTAAAGCTGAACAGGCAAAAAAAAAAATCTGTTCAACAAAAAATATTTCAGTAAAAAAGAAACATAGGACTGGGATACAAGATATAGAAAACAAAGTGTAAAACAACAGATGCAAAACCTCAACAAAATACTTGCAAGGTAAATCCATAAAAATGAAAAAGAATTTTACACAATGAATAGATATGTGAGGTTGTCTTAAACTCAGAAAGTCAATAAATGTAATATACTCAGTAAATTGAATATGGAACAAAACCACATGGTATTCAATAAAAATTAAAAAGAAATTGTTTTTTTTTTTCAGATTAATGCAAGGGTACATATTAATACATATAATTAGGTTACATCATTTCCATTTGTTGGGTAAAGTCCAAGTTGTAGTTGAGCTCCTCATCCAGGAGGTTTGCCATATACCCCTAAATGGTACTCGTTAGGTGAGAGTTTACCCAATCCCCTCCCTCCTCCCTTCCTTCTCCATCCTAACCGTCTTCACTAATTTGTGTTTTTCTTTCATGTGTGCTTTTAGTTGTTCATCTACTAGTTTCATGTAAGTGTCAAGTATACTGGGTACTTGCTTTTCCATTCTTGTGATACTTTATTATAGGGATATTCTTCAAATCCATTCAGGTAAATAAAAAAGATGTGACATCTCCATCTTTCTTTATGGTTGAATAGTATTTAATAGTATATGTATATAATAGTTTATTTATCAATTTGTGTGTTGATGGGCACTTGGATTGTTTCCACATCTTGGCAATTGTGAGTTGAGCTTCAATGAACATTCTAGTGGAAATATGCTGTCTCAGCCCTGGTGAAATGATTTTTCACTTTGGTGAAATGATTTTTTTTCTTCTGGTTAGATGCCTAATAAAGGGATTGCAGGATCAAATGGGAGGTCTACTTTTAGCTCTTTGAGAATTCCCCATACTTTTTTTCCAAAAAGGCTGGATTAGTGTGCAATACCACAAATAGTGTGTAAGTGCTCCCTTCTCTCTATATCCAAGCCTGAGAAATCAAAACTAATACATAACAAAAATCCTCAGCACACTAGTAAAGGAAAGGAACTTGCTCAATCCAATAAAAGGCATCTTTTGAAACTGACAGCAAAATCATGCTTAATGGTGACAATCTGATTGCTTATTCTATAAGATTGGAAACAAAGGAAAGATGTGTGCTTTTGCAACCATTTCTGTTTAATATGATAATAATAGTTCTAGTCAGTATTATAAAGCAAGATGGGGGACAGGAAAGGAGAGAGAGAGAGAAATTAAAGGTAAACAGATTAAAAATAAAAATGTAAAATACTAGAAACACACACACACCAACTGTTAGAATTAATAAAATTATTCAGCAGTTCAAGATACAAAAACAATATGTAAAACTCAAATGTATTTCTACAGACTTACAACAAATAATCTAAAAATAGAACTAGGGAAAAATCAATTCAAATCATCATGAAAAAGAAAAAGAAATAGTACTTAGAAATAAATAAAAAAAAAGACTTGTCAGACTTTTACACTGAAAAATACAAACCATTATTTAAAGAAATTAAAAATGATCTAAAGAAAATAAGAGAAAAATTATATTTATTATTTACCAGTTCAATATTAATAAAATGGGATTTTTCTCAATTTTATCTTTATCAATTTGTCACCAAAAATGTCAAAGTGGGTAAATCCAAAAGGGTCCCTTCACAAAAATACTGAATAACCTGGAAAATTATCAGGATCACCTTTCTCAGAACTCTGGATTCATATGCAAAACTTATACCAACCAGAGGAATAATTAGTGAACTTAAGTACAAATATGAAACTGTCAAATTTCAACTGACCTGTTAAGATCCACCACTCCATTCTACTTTGAAGATGGCAGACAGCATTCTTGTGCAAGATTCTGACATCAGAGGAATTCATAGATAATTTATTCTGAAAAAATTGTGATTGTGTTCTTTAACCTGTCTGATGACTCCCTGAAGGATGGGCCCAATGTCTTGCATTTGTTTTGCCTGCACAGAGACTTCCCAGGGCCGAGACAGCATTCTGAGTGGCATTAAAGCAAATATATGAGCCTCTACTGCCAGGAACATGCAATAACTGTCAGGGCAAGTAATAGACCAAAAACACTGGGAAGAAAGAGAATAGAGAAAGAAATGCTTTTAGAAATAATCTTCGAAAAGCACTTGCATATTTCAGGGAATTCACAGGGCCAACGACTTATCCAGTGCTAAAGACATGCTAATAAAAGACCAGAGAACACAATAAACTTCTCTGGCCAACTTCAAGCCTCTGTGGAAGCAGAAAGTAAAGGCTAAGACAGCATTGTTAATTGTCCATCTCACTATATGTATAAACACTGCAGTGTTCCTCCAAAACAAACCCAATTTGTGAATCTTGGAGGTCTCTCTTTCTCTCTCTCTCTCTCGAGAAGTTTCAAGAAATCTATGTCAAATCATTAGCTACAGAGACTAGAGAGAAACTTTAGTGACCAGACTCAACAGAGACTACAGATTTTACAAAATTAATACACAAAAGTCACTAAAAAGCAACAAAGGCATCACAAAAGCAACAGGAAAAGTGCAAATGCTTGGGGAAATGGGAGCATCTGATTCTCAGAGTTGCCATATTATGGTATTAAAAATGACCAGTTTTCAACAGAAAAATGGTGACACATGCAAAGAAAACAGAAATTATGGCCCATTCAAAGGCCAAAATGTTATTAATGAAAACTATCTCTATGAAAGTCCAAATATTGTAATCATTACATAAAGACTTTAAGCAATAGTTTTAATTAAGTATTTTCAAAGAGTTAAAGGAAACCATAGACAAAGTATAAAAGTAAAACAGAAGAACGACTTCTTGTCAAATAGATAATATAAATAAGGAAGAAAAATTATAGTAAGGATGAAATAAATACTCTGGAATTGATAATGAATTACTAAAATGCAATAGCAGAATTACCCAAGAGAAGAATAAATGAACTTGAAGATAAATCAATTGGATCTATCCACTCTATAAAGCACAATGAAAAAAGAAAAATTTTAACCATCTATGAAATGTTCAGGACAGCAGCAAATATGTCAATATATTAATTATTCTATTCCTGGAAGGAAAGGGGAGTGACAAAAGGGAATCAAGAACATTTAAAGAAACAATGCCACCCTTGATGCCATCCTTGAAGAGTAAGAATTTGACCTCCTCTGTCCTTATTTGAATACCCTTGATTTCTTTCTCTTGCCTTATTGCATTGGCTAGGACTTCCAGCACTATGTTAAATAGCAGTGGCGATGGTGGGCATCCTTGTCCAATTCTGGTTCTAAGCAGAAAAGCTTTCAGTTTTACTCCATTCTATATTATGGCTGTGGGTTTGTTGTAGATGACATCTATCAGTTTCAGAAATATACTACCTATCCCTATTTTCTTAAGTGTATTTGTCAGAAAAGGATGCTGGATTTTTTGAAATGCCTTTCCTGCCAGGAACCAACCTGCCAGAAAAGCAGGTCTATAGGGATAGCCTCAAGGCTGAGGATGAAACTAGAAACCTGCATAGCTCCCAGCGAGGTACAAAAAATACATGGATCTGGGGTGGCACCTGTGGCTCAGTGAGTAGGGCCCCGGCCCCATATACCAAGGGTGGTGGGTTCAAATCCAGCCCTGGCCAAACTGCAACAACAACAGCATCATATGATATATGTATATGATATGATAAAAATAATAAAGAAAAAATCACATAGATCTGGGGTTTAAGACAGAAAAGTCTGAAAAAGATGACATAGCTACCATAGAAGTACCAGGGAGTCAATTCAGTCCTAACCCAGTGCCTGGGGATGGATTGCATTGGGTTAGTTTTTGATGACTTTATGACAGGTTATGTGATGGCCTATGTGGGAGTGAAGCAGAAATCTCAGTTCTCCAGCTCTGAATCCTGGATCCTTGAATGCCACAACAAGCTGTATCTGAATGGCAAACCTGTACACCACACAGTGACCAAGAGCCAGTTCTCCAGTTCCTCCAAAGCTCACAACCAGAAGATGAAGCTGACTTGGGGCAGCAGCTGACCCAACTTCTACCAAGCACTTGGGGGCTGAGAAAGAGCAGCTAAGGGTAGAACAGAGATATTTGGGTCTCTCTAGCTTGTAAATGTCATATTCTCACTTACTACTGAGTTTGGGAAAGGGGGACGAGGTCTTAGTGGAGATACTACTGCATTGACCTGGACACTTTCCTTTACCCCAAAGGTTGTGGTACATGGGTACAAGAAGGTTGACCAGCACCTGTAATACCAACTTTATTTATTTTTAAATTTGAAAGTGTTTTGGAAAAGTTTTACAAAAAAAAAAAAAAAATCAACAGAAACAAGTTATGAAAATACTTGAAAAAAATATGTGCTTCAAAGTATACCATGAAAGTAAAAATATAACTCATGGAATGGGTGCAGTATTTGCAATCATGCATGTTATAAGGAATTTGTACCCAGAATATATACAAGAACTCTGACAATTCAATAACAGAGGTACTAGCAAACTAATTTTTTTTTTTAATGACCAAAGTTTTTCAACAAATGTTTTATTAAATTTACAATGAGTTTCTTCTTGATACCTATGAGTATAGCAGTATGGAAAATAGCAGTCACTATGAAGTGTTGGATGGGATCTTAGTCAATTTAGGATGCTATAGTAGATTACCATTGAATGGGTAGCTTTAAAAAATAGAAATTTATTCTTTACAGTTCTGAGCATAATCAGGTTCTGGATGAGGCTCCCATTATTCCCGGTTATGTCCTCATATATACACACACATGCACACACACACACACACACACAAGAAAAAGAGAGAGAGGGAGAGAGAGAGAGAGGGCATGTTCTTTCTCTTATTATAAGGGCATTAATTTTATCATGGGATCTTAACTTTCATGACCTTATCTAATGTTAATTATTTCTCAGATGCCCCACCTCCAAAAACCATTACATGGGGGATTAGCGTATCAGCATATGGGTTTTGAGGGAAACACAAATATTCATTTCATAGCAGAAGGGATGTAGAAAAACTGGAAGCCTAATACATTGTTTAAATTTAAAATTTAAAATGGTACAACCTCTTTGAAATACAGTTGGGTGGTTTTTTTACCCAAGACAAACTTTCCATATGACCCAACAATTTCACACCTAAAAATCTACACATAAGAAATAAAACATATTTCCATATAAATACTCATACACTAATGTTCATGAAGTCATTATTCATGCATGCCAAACAATATAATCCATCCACATGTTCATTAACTAATGAATAGATAAATAAAATATGGCTGTAATAGGTTAACTTGCATCCCCCCAAAGATATGTTTAAGTTTTAATTCCTGATGCCTGTGAATATGACTTTGTTTAGAAATAGTGTCCTTGCATATTAGTCAAGTTGAGATAATTTAATACCAGGTAAGGGAGAGCCATAAACCTAATGACTGAAGTCCTTACACATACAAAAGTGTACCCAGGCAGAATGGAACATAGGCAGTGTGAAGATGGGGGTAAATATTAGGGTTATGTTGCCATATGTCAAGAAACTAATGGGGCTAATACACAAATAAGCAGGGGAGGGGCGGCACGTGTGGCTCAGTGGGTAGGGTGCCGGCCCCATATACCAAGGGTGGTGGGTTCAAACCTAGCCCCAGTTAAAATGCAACAAAAAATAGCTGGGCATTGTGGCGGATGCCTGTAGTCCCAGCTACTTGGGAGGCTGAGGCAAAAGAATTGCCTAAGCCCAGGAGTTGGAGGTTGCTGTGAGCTGTGATGCCCCAGCACTCTACCAAGGGTGAGAAAGGGAGACTTTGTCTCAAAAAAAAAAAATAAAAAAAATTCTGATTCTCTCTTGATTTTGTATTTCTAACCTCTAGAACTGTAAAAGAATACATTTTTATTGTTTTTAAGCCAGCAAGTTTATAGTAAATTGTTACATTAGTTGCATTTCTGGGCAACTTGCCCAGTTATATAGCAATGTAGTTATTATATACTTTTCAGAAATAAAAAAAAGGAATGAAATAATTATAGGTGTTACATCATGGATAAACCACAAAGATGTTATGCTAAGACTACATTTTTAAGAATCATTTCACTAAAAATGTCTAGAAAAGGAAAATATATGAAGGCAGAAAGAAGATTAGAGATTGTCTAAGAGGGAGCACAGGAACTGCAAAGTGTGTGACTTATTTTTATTAGGGTGAAAGAAATGTTCTAAAACTGCAAATTTACAAATATGTAAAGTTCCCAAACTTCATTGAATTGTACATTTAAAACAAGTGAATTTGGGCATATAAATTATAATGATGTTTTAATAAAAAAAATAAGAGTCATACAGTCCATTTACTAGCCACTATTAGTTAGTATTTATTCTTCTGATAAAGATTTCTCATCATTTTGAGAGGCATAATTTTAACTATTTCTTACATTCACAGATTTTTTGAAAGACATATATAAATCCATGCCCAAACTATAATAGCATTAAGTGCTATTGATCAATCTTAGTACTGCAGATTTTTGTAAAATTCATACTAAAAGTTTGATACATCTTAATTTCATCTCATAATAGGGACTAATAATGTAAATAATTTCAGAAAAGAGATGTAAGTGGGGAAATAAACTTAAGCACAAACATTTCACTGTTTGTTGACCCATAAAAATAAGTACTGTGCTATTGATTCAAAAAACTCACTTCACGATCACAACTATAATTGAAGCATGAGAGAATTGATAGTTCTTCTTAAGACAGAATATCAGACAGTAGCATAACAGAAAATCATGGAGAGTAAAATCATATCGACAACTTCAGTAGTTAACAAAACTTAACTCTATAGTGTTACTTGAATGTGGCAGAACTTTGAAATAGTAAAAAGTGTTATGGTCAGGAAGAAAGAAACAAAAGAGAAAAGTAAAGATAGAAAAGTAATATTTATTGAACATCTGTCATGTGCCAGCCTTTTTCAAAGGCATGATCTCATTTGATCCTTGCAATTCCCTGCAAGTTTGGTATGGTTATTCCTATTTGAGAGCTAAGGAAACAGGTTTTCTGATGAACTTGCTAAAATATTAATAAAACAGATACTGGGATTTGAACACAGGTGAGTCTGAGTCCATTCACTATGCCATTTAAGTGTTTGCTGGGAAAACTAACATAATTTATTGAGACAGGAGAATGTGATAAAAATTCTGATTCTCATCCTGCACCATGATTTTCCATGGAGTGGATCCAGATATCAGAATTTTTAAAAGTGCCAAAAGTGATTACAATGTGCCACCAGAGTTAAGAATGACTTCCAAAAGGAAAATGGAGTTTTTCAAGCTGAAATATTATATATCTGAGAATTAGAGGAGTGCACTCCTCTCACACTCCACTAGATTTCTCTGAGACATTTGACAAGCCACCCAACCACACTCTGTTTTTCTCATCTCTTTTGCGAGTAAATTTTTACGCCTACCTCACCTGGAAAACAATTATTTTTAATTAATAATTTTTAAAATTTTAAATTAAAATTTTAATTTATATAACTGTAAAACAATTATTTATTCATTTTTTTCATTCAATTAATAAATGTTGAATCCTGGCTATGTGTGTGTGACACTATTGTAGGTATTTGGGATACATCAGTAAATAAGATTCTTATTGCCATGGAGTGGAACTTATATAATAAAGGGGAGAGGCAGATAATAAAAATTAGACATGTAATTGACAGTATGTTAGAAGGTGATAAGTGAAAAATAGGGTAAGGATAGAAAATTCAAGTTGTGGAATAGGGGAGGAAAGGGGGATAAGTGTTTCAGTTTAAATGGTGAGGGTAACAGAGAGCAAGAAGGTGGATACATATTTATGAAAGTGTTGGAAAGTATAAAGCATTATGTATGAACCTTAGAGGACATTATAATAAGATTCTAGATTCCTGATCTAAGAGGAAAAATGAAAGCTGGGTATTTATCATCTGTATCAGTGAGTAAGTATTTTCATTGAAACATATTAGCTATTATGGAAGACAATATTTAGGTTACACCTTCACAATGCTAAAAAAATCCAATTTTTAAATGATTTTTTGACCAACTTTCACCAATTATTTGAACCTGGCATGATTAATCCTGATGCAATTGTTCCTTAGTGCACTTGAAATCTAAACTATTAGTCAGTATGGCTTATTCAGTCTCCAATTAAATAAAGACAAAAATCAAATGAAGTGATTATATGTTTTAAAATGATAAATTGATTTTATGTTTTAAAATGATAAATTTGGTATTCCTCTATGGCTCTACCATACATTCAGCTATTTTTTTGTAATATATTCCATGTTCTGGCCTTACAACTTCTGACCATCTCCATGTGCCATTGCACTCAGAAAATATTGTGAGATAATGTGAGATGTGTTAGTAGCTGGTGCTGCCAACGTGAGTTTTCCATTCATTAGTTTCCTTGGTGTGCTAGTCTAGGTTTTTGTATTTAAATAGAACTCTCAATTTCTGTATACCTTCCATGTAATTATGATCACATTTTGAATTAATAGCCTAACTTTTTTTTATTTATTGCTAACTCATAGCTGTGTACATTAGTGCAATCAAGGGGTACAATGTGCTGGTTTCATATACAATCTGAAATATTTTCATCAAACTGTTCAACGTAGCCTTCATGGCTACTTTTGATGTCATAAGTTTAAAGGCAGAAAAGTTTCCTTTTTATTTCTCTCGTTCTGTTTTCAGAGTTATAGCTTTTGTT